>BMAT01002423.1:33965-45973 GCA_019649035.1 Elysia marginata | reverse complement strand
TGGGGATAACACTAGGCACCCCTAAGATGGCAAGCTGAAGTTTGAAATCTACCGAGATCTACGTACAAATCTTTGGTGGATTTTGCACGGTGACGGGACAACGCCAGCAAAGACAATGCTGTCTTGTGCAGAGCGAGGTCATCAAACCTAGCCTCGTATACCGCTCCTGTTTCCTGTTGGACAGGAAGTCATTACTTTGGGCTCTTTGTTCATTTGCCTTCAGGAAATGATGCTTGAGACAACGGAGGTCGCGCTTTGTCGGTGCTTGCCCTTTTTGATACATCACAAGATTGTCATTAAGTAGCTTTTTTGTTTAAAAGGGGCCGAGATAAAAGCTAGACTGACCTCCAGTACTGAATGCTCGAAGATCATGAAGAGCAAGGATGATATAAAATGAGATTAAAGATGATACAAGAGTTAGCGGCCTTTCTTTGAAAAGGAACAGCCGAAAATATTATAATTATTGTTTATTTTCATTTACTTATTTGCATGGACTATCCAGAAACGTGGCTACTCCATTTCACATTATAGAATATGTCCACGGGTAATAGAATTATTCATCACAGAAAATAAAGAACCATGTTTTGGCTTTTGTAAAGTCATTTTGTTTATTTTAAAAAAGTTAAGTTCTTTAGTATTTTTATTCGAGCATCGCCACGGGACAATGTTTGCACCCGTCGTACACCAAGGTTTCTTCAACCCCATTGTCTGCCCTCTCTGACTTCCAGTCGTCTGATTTCCCTGGTTTCCAGTGATACAATTTTCTCTTACGCTTGTGGCTACTTGCTAAAGCCTACCATCTACATGGCGTCCGGGACGCAGGCCGTGACGGCACCCGGCTTTGGTAAGTTTTGCTAAGTTTTAAACTCAAAAAGTCGATAACTTTTTGTTAGCGAATCAAGTTTTACTAACTTTTAGTCAATAACTTGCGCGTGTATACATTAGAAATCAGAAAGTCGATAGCTTCAAATAGCAAAACAAAATATTACTCAGTTTTACTGGATAACTTGAACAAGCTTTATCATGCTTAAAACGGCTGAGTGATGGCGTAAAATGAAATAATGCAAGAAAGGTTTGAGTGGTGATCTCTTTGAACTCTGTGTTATTTGATGAACGCATCTTGCTTCATTTTCATGAGAATAAGTCTTATATTAAAAAACCTCAAATGGTTAATATATTACAATAGTTTTTTTTTCACTGTATGAAATAACTTAGAATGAGCTCATCAGGAACGCATATGCTTGCATATAATGCCTGCAAATTGCATACGGTAAGTAGACTAGTCTAGTTTGGTTGGGGTTTTTTTTGTGGGTAATTACCACATTACTGTCAAGTTTCAATATTTGTTTAGAATAAAGGAGACTTATTTATAGAAACGATAGCAATCTGGTATTTGGAATTATATAAAGATATAGCGAGAAATTTTGTAGATACTGTTCAAATAACGAAATATCCTTGTCAAACAAACACATATTTCAAAAGTGTATTTTCTTTATGATTGCTTTATTCTAATTGTTCAAACTTAATAAAATGTAAATTGAATAGTTCTAATCTGTTTTGTGTGTTTCCTTAACCAGGTACAAAGGCGTCGAATTAACGGAAATGCCTCGGTTTACATTATTTTACGCATTGCACAAAATCGGATGGGTAATTTCCAAGAAAATGTAGGAACAGAATGGATCCTTACTTGGTTAGAGAATCTAATGAAACATTCGGATAAAATATAATGGCCCCTAGGTATAGCTTCAGGGTCCAGGGGAGATGGGTGGAGGGGACTACTTATTACGATAATTTTATATGACAAGAGCACACGATGATGGGAGTTGTCTGCCCATAGCACTGCGCGCTAGCCGATAGGGTAAAGGTTAACCTAAGTTATAAAGTATAAAATACTATGAAAATCGTTTGTTTTTTTTATAATAATGGCGTCTAATCCAGTAAAACGCTCCAAGGGCTCAACTTGTGTTCCTCGACAGTCCATTGCCAACCTAGTTACTTTCTAAACTCAAGGAGGAGCAGCAATAAAAGTGCGTCAGTCTAGCATAGTGGCGAGAACTTTGACCTGCCATAGTCAGATGTTCATTTAAATCATTTAACCATGTAACATCTGAGACGAGAAAATTTGTGTGAAAACCCGTAACCTTTAACAAGGTTTAACCCCCAACTTGTCGAGACAGAACTCAATCCTCGGATCTCTTTGTCAGAGAAGGCCGAGTGTCTACAACTCTATCACGCCGCCACACACTTTTACTCCTGAGGTTATCCATTATTTCAAGGAGACTTGGAACCTGCAAAATATTTGAAGTTAGCTAGAAAACCTGCAAGTGGTAGGACACTGTAAAGGAAGCTGCACTTTTGTTCTCAAAGAAGCCACATATTCTGTTCTTTAAAAAGCCAGCAATTGATTCTAGTTAATGATGGCGATACACCGTCTTGCTATCAGAACAGAACGGTGGGATGATAATCATACACTCTCTCCAGCATGAGCACTGCAATTAGACATGGATGCTCCGCTTCTTCAACCTATTATTTTGAAGAACGAAAACAACAAAAACAGATAGAGACAGCACGTAATTTGCTCCAAGGCTTTGGTTGGTTCAGTTTGGTTGAATTTTAACGTCTCTTTTCAACTACAAGGTTATATCAGAGGCGGCCTTGGGACAATTGAAAGCGTGCTGCCACACTGTGATGTACGGAGCGCTGCATACACCACACCCAGTCACATTATCCTGTTACCGGGCCGACCAGACTTAGTACCGCGTACGAAATCCATTATGCCAGACACCAGGCGGATCTTGCTCCAAGGCGTAACATCTTGTTTTTTTTAGTCTACAGAGTTATAGCCGTTCGAAATTCGCGAAAACACTGCCTTGCAGAGCATGAGAGTAGGTGCAGGATTCATACAGTGAATTTAGTAATTTATTGGTTTCACAAAACTGCTCAACTAATTTGACTTAGCTCGCCTCTATATTGAGAGAAGGAGAGGAGAGAAAACAACTTTCAATACAAAGATAGTGACCATTTTCACGTTAAACTTATCACATTGAACTTTGTTTTCCTGATTTTATTGTCACGTTAACCTTATCACATTGAAATTTGTTTTCCTGATTTTATTGTTACGTTAACCTTATCACATTGAAATTTGTTTTCCTGATTTTATTGTCACGTTAACCTTATCACATTAAAATTTCTTTTCATGATTTTATTGTCACGTTAACCTTATCACATTGAAATACTTTTTTCCTGATTTTATTGCCACATTAAACTTATCACATTGAAATTTGTTTTCCTGATTTTAATGCCACGTTAACCTTATCACATTGAAATACTATTTTTCCTGATTTTCCTATAGCCTATGCTCTTTTAAATTTGGTAGGAAACTAACTTTTCTATGACGATATCTGTAGCTTACAGGAATTGAAAAACAATTTTTTTATGGCAATCGGATGCTTGCGGGGACGGCATTAAGTCAGTCCAAATTTAGAACTACGTGAAACATCGTGTGTATACAATTCTCATAAACTTATGACCAAACGTTCAGCTCCGTGTGTACATCGTCTAATTCGCTTCAAAGGCTTAATAATATTATGATATTATCATAATGCCCGAAACGGATAAACAATCGCATGTCGCACTTTTTAGATATCAAGTAATTGTTGTTTTGAACCATGCATTCTTTTCTGATCTTCCAAACATATAAAGATGCACAAGTTATCAAAATTTGCTGAAAAAGAATTTCGGCTCAAATTTAAAATTTCCAACAACTGAGTCAGTTGCGCTAGCTAGTCGCAAGACAAACACTCGTAAATCATGCAAATTGAATAATAGTAAATAAATAGTCCATAATGACTGAATTCTGAGGAGTAAAATGGCTTCCTAGCGCCGTGTTGACGTCAGAGCAAAGGTTTAGGGAGTGTCTATCTCTAAGTGGAAGAGTACTGAGGCGAAACACACAACAGTGCTCTGACAGTATTGTTGTAAGGTCAATTGATGCTATCACCCAAATTTTCAAGTGATGTTTTCCAAAAAAAATGTCAACTGTTATAGTTACCCACAAAACACACAATTACCCAAAAGAATGATAGTTGGTGTCTTAAATATTACAACCAAAAACAAAGGCTATTCTGTCGGTTTCGAATTATTGTAGGTTTTTTTGTCTTTATATTTGCATATAAACCTAGCATAAGTCGAGAGTAAACTATGTTTCTTTTAATAAAAAATAAAAACATAGGAGATTTGTCAGAACATGACTAGAAACTCAAGGATCAAATCATCTGCTCAATTTACCTGTCAGCAGTAGTCAACTTTTCAAGTCTGTCTCTGTCAGGTTTTTAATGCAGTTGTACCTCCAAAGCAAGATTTGCTAGACTTTTGTGTATTTTGCTTAGTGGAAATTTAGTTTTTATGTTGGCACGCAAGACATCTTTTTAATATAAAAAAGTAAACCCAAATTAGCAAGATTTTAATCACAGTTGTCGTGGGTGATTTGACTTTTATGATAAAAAGGGGGAACAACTTTACCTATTAGAGATTGTCAAAATTAATTTGTGTCAGGTTTGATTGTCAGCGGCTCTAGACAGACGTGTTTCCTTCATTCAAAGCACCGGCTCTGTGGCCTTGAGGTAAAGACACTCGCTCAGAGATCGGGAGGTACGGTTTCGATCCCCGGCCGACTCAAACCAAGGACTTTAAAATTGGTATTAGTAGCTGATCCGCCAGGTGTCTGGCATTATGGATTTAGTGCTGTCTGGTCGGCCCGGTGTCAGGATATTGGGACTGGGCGTGGTGTATGCAGCGCTCCGTACATCACAGTGTGGCAGCACGCTTTCAATTGTCTCAAGCGCCGTCTCTGATATAACCTTGTAGTTGAAAAGAGACGTTAAAATTCAAACAACCAAACCAACCAAACAAAACCTTCATTCAAAGACCATTGGCTGTGAAATTACTTTTTTCTTATTCAAAATTAATTGGAAATTGTCAACAAATGCATTTTTACGGTCCGGACTGGAAATATTACTTTGTTTCTTATCATCAGTGCATTTTACGTATAACTTATTGCGGTTTTTATTACAAATGGGTCTACCAATTTTATTTTTCACTGAATTCTGTACTAATCCTCTATATATGATAGAAAAAATAGTTTAGAAAACGCTTCAAATTACTAGAGATAAAACAAAGTACATTTCTCATAATAATCAGTGCATGTAAGTAGAATTAATAAGACAAAATGTCCATTGTCTTAAAATACAATTGATTAAGTCATAAAACGACAACAAAAGATCATAACGTAGTATAATATTTACAAAAAACGCAGCAGATGGGGTGAGAATATACTACGAGTACAAAAATACTGGAATCTACAAACAATCCTTTTTATATAAACGTAAGAACTATAACTAATATACCTTCTGTTTTGTTTAATTTTTTGTGTGTGATTTCAATAAGTAATTCTCACTGTTGAGCATGTGATGTGCTAGATCTGCAATATGATAATGGCTTGCTCCAGTTTCCCAAGGGGGCGGGCTGGGAAATGTCGGAGCACAAGGCGAGTCAAATGGTGACATGGGGAGTGAGTCCCTAGTTGTTATCACCATCACACACGCAACGCAGCACGGTCGGTAGGGGGCTCGATGGTAGGGGTGTAGGGTAGAGACATGCTCCCGCTAGTGTTGGTAATGTCATTGAACTTGTGTACATTAAAGTACAGGCATGAATGTATACTACTGCTGCTGCTGCTGTTGATATTGTTGCTACTACAACTACTACTACTACTACTACTACTACTACTACTACTGCTACTACTACTACTACTACTGCACTGCTACTGCTGCTGCCGCTACTACTACTACTACAACTGCTACTACTACTATTACTACTTCTACCACCACTACAACTACTACTACACAGTTGCTACTACTACTACTTCTCCTCCTCCTCCTCCTACTACTACTACCACTACTACTACTGCTACCACCTCTACTACTACTTCTACTACTACTACTACTACTACTACTACTACTTCTACTATTGCTACTATTGCTGATGCTGATGCTATTGCTATTGCTTCTACAACTACCATTACTACTTTTACTACGACTTTTACTAACATTACTACTATTAGAATAATAGTTTCGCGCAGTAATAGGATAGAAAAGAGAATAAAGGCAACATAACAACAGCACACGGAGAACAGGTGGTTGAGAGAACCAATACATTCAGCATTTGAATGTTAGTTCGAATGCCAGACTAACGGTGGATGGGGTAAATGGACCTCATTTTGTCATTCTGTTGTAACGTTATAGGCCCCCTCCCGATTGGGAATTATGAATCTATTGGGCTTGTTTGTGGAAACGCTACTAAACTAGGATTATGGTTTGGTAATGGAGCATGCGCAATGTCTCAATTGGAAACGAGTGAATTAAATACATAGCGAAATTTTTATTCTTTACTGCCCGTAAAAATTGATATTAGAATCACAGTTTATGGAGGTTTTTTTATTCCATTGTAAAGTACAATTCACCTTTTTTGTGTTGATTCTCTTGCTATCTTTCTTCTTCATCATCATCATCAACATTATTATTATCATCATCATCAGCTTTGCCAGTACAGTTACGTAAATTCAAGCCGTTACTCCTACCACGTTTTCTCTTCTCTTACAGTTTCTGCGGTTTCATTTTTTCCTCTACATCTTTATCCTACTACTCTGGTTTTTTTTTTATCGTTTCCTATATCACCCCTGGAATAATCACCACGTCGACAGGTTAAGTCCTGGGGTGTGCCAGCTCGGCAGATGCTGGTAATTCAGCGTGCACTTTTCTCACCTATCATGACTCTTTAACGAGTGTTTTCATTCGGCTTGAAGGTTGGCCTGCCGATACATTATTTACCTATAGGAATGTGGATGGGACTTTGAGCACCGTATTTTTGCATGCTGATCCGATAGACCTCAGTATATTTTGATAGCTGGTGCGAGGCTATTAAACAAACATTGCAACTGCCCTGTCTGAAGTGTGATCTACCTTGTGATCTCAAGTTGAAAGTCGTTTCCAAAATGCAAGCTGTTTTCCATGTCGACTGTTTTCCCTAGACAGTGTTGATAAAGTAGGGAAAGTGTTGATGAGGTAGGGGGAAAATGTTGATGAGGTAGAGGGAAAATGTTGATAAAGTAGGGAAAGTGTTGATGAAGTAGGGGGGAATGTTGATAAAGTATGGAAAGTGTTGAAGAGGTAGGGGGAAAGGTTGATAAAGTAGGGAGAAAATAAAACGTTGATAAGGTAGGGAGAAATGTTTACTAAGTTAGGGAGAAAGATTATCACGAGTTTCTCAGTGAGTCTAGACTTGGTTAGACCTGCAGTTAACAACACACACTAAAGTGGAAGCGGTTGGTTTTTCCCGTGTTGTTTTTTGTATTTCCGCGCACCCGATATCTTTGTCACGCTAAGATGTGGTCATCTTCATCTAAGTAATTTATGTGTGGGAAACAGCCAGAGTAAATCAGACACAAGTCGCATTACTGGCCAGGCAGGTTACAGCTGAACACAAATACTTGCTTTACTAGTAATCTATTTTATTGGCTTCATATTAAGACTTTTCAAGACAAGGAGAAGCTATACTCATGTTTTACCACTTTCTAATGTATTATACATGTATACAAAATAAGCTTTCGCACGAAAAATATTACTTGATAGGTTCAAGGCGTGACTTGTAACTTCAGAAATTATGGATATGTGTTTATTTTCAGTTTAGCTGTGCTTGTTGAAGGTGTAAAAAAAACGCGCTTACAACGAGAGAGATATGAGGAAAAGAGAGAAAGAAAAAGAGAGAGAGAGAGAGAGAGAGAGAGAGAGGGAGGAGATGAGAGGCACATTCCCTGGCGACTGAGCTTCACATTGTTCTACATTGTATAACCTTTTAAACGCCTATTTATAATTCAAGCGGCCGAGTTTCTGAGTGTCAATCAGCAATCATGTGTACAAAAAAAAACACCACCACTGTATCGATATTAAGGCATATATAAACAAGCGAAAACAGACATACTATCATGCAGAGTCTTCAAATCTCAAAGGAAAAAGAAAATACGTCGTTCTTTCGATATACCGTTATTACATTCGAGCTTGCACATAAAACAGTAAAAGTCATCGACCCTTGTTACTAAGTGATGTAAGACTTAATCTGGAGCCAGACCCGAGCGAGCGCACTATTAACTCATTCATCTCTTTTACCCACATTTCCATGTCAGCCACGAGGGGGGGGGGGCAGTTTTGTTGTTTTTTTTATTCTTTTTACTTTGGCAATTCCGTCAATACATGATTCTCGATCGCATACGCACGGCTTTCGTGGAAGAGCAAGAGCGAAGAGTGGCAACTACGCTTTTTGTAATTGTGGGCATTTTTTTAAAATTATTTTTATATCATTTTTAGACACCTTTGTACCTTAGAGACGTTGCGATACTTGTTTAAAATTTTACTCACTTTTATACCTAGACGGAATTAGAGATAATGTCTCATTGATGCAAACTGGAAGGCGAAAAAGAAGAAGAAGAAGAAGAAGAAGAAGAAGAAGAAGAAGAAGAAGAAGAAGAAGAAGAAGAAGAAGAAGATTAACAGTAATAACAGCATCAACAGCAAGATAAAGAAGAGGAGTAGATATTGAGATAGGGAGAGAAGAGAGGCAGTAAAAAAGATAGTGCAAATGACTAGTAAAAAACATTATTTAACTAGTTGATTTCGGGACATCTACATAGGTTCTGATTGATGACATGCAATATCAAGCACGATACATCCACTGCTGAATCAATAAAGTCTAGCTTGTCTTGTTTATCTCTTGTTCTCTCATTATCAAAAACAATGAAAAAAAATTTTAAACATAACGAACTTTGACAAAAACAACAGTTTTTGTTGGAAAGAAAGAAAATATGATAAGAAGTTGTGGTATAGATTTAAAGGAAAATCCCTTTCATATGAGCTTTTTTTCATCATTATCATCAGCAACAGTAAAAGCAACAACAACAGCAGCAACAACAACATGATGAAGTCGGTAGGTAAACAATGAAAGCATCATCACCATCATCAGCAACACTGTTGACTACTTCGACAACTTAGATAGTCAAGGTGTCAGGAAAACTAAAGAGAGTTACCTGTTTTCTATCCATTAACATTCTTTGTCAAAACTCTTACACTGAGTAATGATAAACGACCTAGATATCATCATTATCATACTCATCATCATCATCACCATCACCAAGAACAGAACAAGTCAAAATTGCTACATTAGGTGATGTTGAACAGTTTCAATAACATCATCATCATTTTCTTCATCATCAACAACAAACACAATGGCAACTATGACAACACATTCAAAGGCGTAGGGAAACGAAAGATGATTATTATACTCATATATCTATACACACGGATGGGTCGCATTAAAAGTAATAGTGTGAAGAGAAGAGGAAATAAGCAGTAAAGCACTCGTGTCTACAAGGATATCCTCAGCAGCAATAACAACGAAAACGACAGCGACCACAACAACAATGACAACGACAATCACGGCTACGTTAACAACAACAACAACGACAATGACAGCAACGACAATAATGATAACAAGAAACAACAACAATGACGACTACGACACCAACGACACCAACAACAATGACAACAACAACAATGACAGCTACGACAACAACAATGAAGACTACGATGACGACTACGACAACAACAACAAAAACAATAGCGACTACCACAACAACGACAACAACAACAATCACGACGACGACAACAACAACAACCATGACGACTGCGACAACAACATTAATGAAGACTACGACAGCACAATCAAAGTCTCGGGTAAACGAAGAAGAATTCTTCTATTCAAGGACGCACACGCTATAATTATATAGTAGTCTAAGAAGTAAAGACACAGTGGAGGGAAGCTACCCGAAACGCTGATTTATCTTCTCTAAGACTGTGTTAGATTCTTGAGCCATGAGAAGGCGTCATTCAGCGGTGGTTTCTCGTGAGATGTCTCGGTGGGAAAGGATTTCGATACAATCACGCCCACAGCATTCTTGGTTTGATCATCTCAAAATCTAAAGGTTGTTTTCTTGTGTTCTTGTAATCATTTTGCATCCCATTGTCTTGGCATAGACTTGTAAACACAGACGTCATCAATGTTTTTATTTAATGATCGCAAATCTAAATGAACAGCATCGCTACTTTCAATAGTAGCAACAACTAAACCAACAACAACAACAACAGCAACTACAATAATAACAACAACAACAATATTACCTGAGAAAGTGTATTCTTCTTGATTAGTGAATACTCCTCAATGTATTGGATTTCACTTGAAATTTTCCTTCTTGTCTTCGAAACAAACTGGATCAAGATCTAAATCTGCTTAAGAGACATAATAATCCTAATTCCACGCTTTGCATTTTTCTGACATTAAATTGTAATGAAAAGAACAGTATCAATTTCACTTTCACTGAGAAACACATCAAACCAGTTATGACTTAAGTCGTTAGGTGTCCGGTAACATGAAAATTCTATCCACCGATAATGTTATTGTGTTTTGATCTTAAACGTTACGCTATGTTTACACCATTTTTCATTATTTTTTCCTCTGCATGAAGAGAACACAGCAAATCGGACCCTGTGTATCAGCTTAATAATAACTGCATAATTCCATGAGACCATCAGATTGCGTGTATGGTGGGGAGGGAGGGAGGGAGGCGGGCGAAAATGTTCTCACGCGGGTGACAACATTACCGTTTTCTCCACCCCCCACTCTGTCCCCCACCTCTCCAGTATTTTTTGCACGTACAGAATCTAGATCTACTACAAGAGTTCCGTGTAATAACATAGATCTAGAGTTGCTGGCTCTCGCAAGTCTTTTCTTCCTTCATGCCTCTACTATTCAAAAGCCTGTGCACAGGGGATACCACACTCCCTCCTTTCCCCCTCTCCCTCCCTCCCTTGTCATCATACCGTGTGCGAACTAGTACCCCCTCTCCTCTCTTAACAAGTTTCTATCCGTGATCAGGATATATTTTCCTCCCTCCACTACCACATGGAATCTCGAGCTACAGCGCTAGAACGCTAGAACTAGTCAAGCTCGGCTAGAGAGCGGAGAAAGTTTGCGGTTCTCTCCCCGATTCGCTCTCCTCCCACTCGCTTCTTGCCAGACTGGATCTTCGCAGGCCAGACAATTGGCTCGGCTTGACGTGAAGATTTCACTTCGTCGCTTGCCACAGTTGGAAAAACCTGACCACCCCGGGCCGACCGCAGTTGTCTGCGTGCGTAGTGACAAGAGTTGCGGGTCCTGCGCCGAATAGTTAATGAACTCGATGCGCTGTGTTCTTGGAAAAGAAAAACTTAGTATATCTAATCCATGTGGCGATATTGTTCCCTTTTATCCGACATCAAATATATAAAAAGCTAAGGTGTAAATTGATACAATATTCAGTAGTCCAGCTATCACAAAAACCCTACACCACCCAATTGCGATTTAAGTTTTGTTTTTTGTTTTTTCGAAAAGCATAAGGAAAAAAACATGTCTTATAGATGAAAAACTGTAGTTTTACAATCAATGCAGATAAATAGTTAAGTGTCCAAGTTTTTACGTTGGAAACCAAAAATATTCAGGTCAATGAATTTTTAGCTTCCAAATGATGAAAGTGAGTTGAACTGGCAGACATCATTCAAATTTTTTAGAGGATGTTTGTGTAGTATTTTCATGATTGAAAACAAAGAGAAAAAAAAATATTTCAACCCTCTGGCAAGGTTGTGTGAAATTTTGTTTGATGAAAAAGTGTGTACTCCTTAAATGTTACCTCCATAATATATGTTGTTTTTTAATGTGCTTGATTGATTGATAGATTGAAATTTTTACAAGCCCAGTCCATCATTAGCGATAATGTCAGGGCTTACGATCTCTTCAAATTTACTTTACTTCGACCCTACAAACTTGCCAACCTATCTGATATATTAAAATCAAGTTTTAAAAATCTT
>BMAT01002421.1:69012-80315 GCA_019649035.1 Elysia marginata | reverse complement strand
TAACCCTTGAACTAAGACCCCCCTCTTATCAGACCTGTTTTACCAACATTTTTCCAGGTCTTACTTCAGGGGTTCCACTGTAATTGCTATTCAAAAACATTCTCTGTGTGCAATGAGTTATATGCAAAAGAAAACAAAAAGATTATTCCAAATACTATCCGTTCACAAATTTTGTCAGCAAATTTTTTTTTTACGAAAAGAATTCTGAAAAGAGTTTGATTCCGTGTTTTGGGTGAGGCAACTTTTAAAAGTGTAGAGGTTGAAACGTTTTCTGATTTTGAACCTGTCTCTTTCACGTTAGTAAAGAATCATTTTAAAATCGCCCCCTAAATCATGGTCTTTGGATCCACTTCCTGCAATTTTGGTTAAGGAATACATTCATACTTTGTTCCAACAACAAATACTATCGGTCCTTATTTGAGCAAAGATATCATGCCAACTCTTTTAAATGTGCGATTGTCACACCAATACTTTAATTTTTTTAAACAGAATATGGACCGGAATTGTTTTAAAAATTATCGCGCAGTATTCAATTCATTATATATTTCCTTAAAAAATTTTTGAGGTGTTTTTTGCCCCATTTAAGAAAGCACCTAAATAAAAATGGTGTCTATGAAGTCTTTCAGTCAGTATACAAGGGGCATCACTCAATGGAATCTGTCCTTTTAAAAGATGATCTTTTGGTGATGGTAAATAATGATCTTCTGAAAGCAACGCAAGAAGGAAATGTTTCTTTCTTTGTCTTTTAAACTTTTCAGCAGTCTTCGACACCATTGATCATGATTTACTGTTAAAACGTCTTTCTATTTCTTTTGGACCATCTGGTACTGTAATAAGACGGTCTTAATCATACTTAGTCGGTCGCACTGTGCCAGTAAACAGCTTACTTTCTTCTACTTGTGATATTGCATTTGGTATACCTCAAGGTTCTGTGTTGGGACCTGTTTTGTACACAATGTAATTCCAACCCCTGTGCAAAATAATATATGCGCATGAGTTGCGCCATAATTATTCACGCTGATGACGTGCAGCTATACACCCCTCCCTCCTCCTCACCCCAAATGAATGTTCTGTTGCAGAGACTAAAGTGAAATTGTACCTCCAAGACATTCACAATTGGATGACTCTAAATTAATGAAAGCTAAACAGATATTAAACTGAAATTATTTTAATGGGCAATAATGCTAAATCAAAATATTTAAAAACAGAAAAGATTTTATTAAAAGAAAAAGTCCAAAGCCTCGGATTTTTTTTAATAATAACTTGTTCTGCAACTCCCATGTCAATTATGCTGTGAGAAATCTAAATTTGACATAAAGAGTACATGTATAAGCCATCTCATAAATGAAGATGCCACGAAAACCACTGTATGTGCTCTTATAGTAACAAAACTGGATTATTGTATTTTACCTGTCATGATCATCTGTCATCTAAAACTATGCTGTCCCGGCCGCATTGGCTTACAAAGAAGAGCGAATTGAATATAGAATATCCAATATCTGTCAAAATTGTTTCACGAAACATTGCCCCCATATCTAAGAGAAAGACTCTCAAAACGTTCACCTATCCGGATCTTGAGCTCAAATTTTCAAGGAATATTCTTAAGGACAAAAGATCCCGCTTTAAGCGGTTTTTTTTTCCTCTGTAGATTCTAAAATTTGGAATAGTCTTTCTCAAGACATTGCCGTAATGGCCTATTGAAAGACACCCTGTAAAATTTACCAATCAGACTATATGTACCTTCTGAACTCACAGATGAGCATCAGTTTAAGCGCATAATCCTAGCACACTAACAGGATAGTTCACTGCCGATAGACGAGTACACATTATTGTCGCAGCGAGGAAACTTGTGTAAAGACGCTTTCTCGAGGGCTCAATAACGCCGAGCAAGAGTTGGAACCCTGGACGCCTCCGTCTGGTAGCCGAGTCTCTATCAGACCACCGGCTCTGTGGTCTAGCGGTAAGACACTCGCTCAGAGATCGGAAGGTGTGGGTTTAAAATTGGTATTGGCAGCTGATCCGCCCAGTGTTTGGCATTATGGATTTAGTGCTAAGTCTAGTCGGCCCGATGTCAGGATAATGTGACTGGGTGTGGTGTATGCAAGCGCTCCTTACATCACAGTGTGGCAGCACGCTTTCAGTTGTCCCAAGCGCCTTCTCTCATATAACCTTGCAGTTGAAAAGAGACGTTGAAATTCAAACAACCTAACCTAACATCTCTAGGTCTAAATAACGCCGAGCAAGAGTTGGAACCCCGGACCTCTCAGTCTGGTAGCCGAGTCTCTATCAGACCACCTGTACCACTTGACCACAAGTAACGGTTTCGCGACTTCTATCCTAAACAGTAATGGTTATGTTTAATAATGTAAGGTCAGCAAGAAATTTACTTTGTAAATTAGGACCGGGATCATATTGGACATGATCTAGAAACAGTAATAATAATTTATTTTTAAACCACACAAATTCACATTAAATATGCGCTGTGGCTACTATGATATGACACAAAACAAGTACAAATGAAAACATTCACATTAATTCACGCAAGATGAGTACAGCAATGGACAAATTCAATTTCCAGCAATTAAAAGTTCTTTTAAGGCGTTTAAAAATAAATAAATGTTATTACTCTGTGGTCAGTATGAATAACTTTATAGCTGGGGTTCAGGTAACCACAGTACATGTATTACCAGTTATAGATAGATGTTATTCAGCTCAATAGCCATAAATCCATGAACATGCTCTAGTGCACTAGTGACAATCATAATTTGAAATAAAAGAACAAATTAAAACTTTCACATTCATTCACACATTAAGAAGACACAAATAGTCAGCAATTAAAAACCATTTCAAGCAATTTTGTTTTGAGATAAGATAGAAATATATAAACGTGCTCTAATGCGCTAGTGACAATTAATAAGAGGACAATATATTAAAAACGCTCACATTCATTCGCACATTAAATACACACAAATACCCAGTGATTAAAAACCATTTCAAACAATTCGGTTTTGAGATACGTTAGAACTGTACTAAGGTTTCATGAATATCCATAGTAGTTTCCAATGCCTAGAAATTCAATACTTTAAACCACCAACAGAGGACGGTTTTTATGAGTATTTATTCTTTCTTTCATCATTATCAGTAGGTTAGCATTGACTGACTTACCTGAGCGATAGAGCGAGGATATAATTTTTACTATAAGTATGGGCTGAGACAAAACTTTGTCAATCTTTTTTGAAAAAAAAACTTTTCAATCTGTCACTTGTGATGGGGGACAAAGTATTTACACAAACAATCAAGAAAGTAAGAATTATGCCCTTATAATGCGATGTTATGATTTTCTTATAATGCTTTTATTTGTCAAAAATTTTAAATGAATTGACCAATAGAAAAGGTCACCCTCAAAACTTGTCGGTTGTGATGCAGGGCGAAATTATTGTCCACCATCACAACCAATAGATTTGTAATTGTGTTTTTCCTCCGCATTTTTTGAAGCCGTACGGTAAGGCCTTTTTTTTGCATAAAATTTCTGTAGTTTATAGTTTTCTATTAATTCTGATAAGCAAGGGTGCTTGGTTATGCAAATATTTAAAAGCTAGTTTAGTACTGTTTTGAAATTAACTCTTTCAGCTAGACTTAAAATTGGTTGAATATGATATCGACACTTTTCTACGATAAATTTGTAAGCCCAGCAACACGATTTTGAACTAGTTATATGCTGTGTAAACGTCTTTTGTTGGCGTTTTAATTCTTCCAGAGGCAGTGAAATTCAATACTATTGCCTGTGTGTGAATTATTGTAAACTTTTGCATGCCGAGTGACCAAAGAGTAAAAGGACGGACAACGCTAAAGGTTCTTTCTAGGTCAAACAAAGATGAGAGAAGCGTGTGATGAAACTTAACAAAAATTGAGAACTTTGAATTTTTTAGCTTTATTAGTTTATGATCACGGTGAAAATTGCTCACTGCTCACATTTAGCCTAAAAGCAATGTAGCACCAATCGCACGAGTGACAAGCCACGTTCAGCACATGTCATAAACATCATCGAATTTGAAATGCATTTAAACATAAAAGTTCTCATTTTCAAAGTTGATGGTCCAAGGACCGTAGCCATATTTGAGTTTTAAAAACTTGCTTCTAAAATTTGAATCGGCTCTTCTTTGTAAACCTAACAAAAGACCGATACAGTTTAAAAAGTAGGGATGGGGAAAGTGTTACCGTATCTTTTGAATGATGGCTATGAGAAAAAAATAATAAATCTGTAAAATTAAAAGTTTTTAGCTTCATGAGTTCGTGATGAGGGCGATTAAAAAAAAAAAAAACAGGGCTAATATTTTAAGGTCGTTAATGTGATCATTAAAATGAATTATAAATCGGTGGTCGAACTAAAATAATGGACCGGCTACAATTTCATTCTTTCAACCTTGGCAGGGAAAACTGCTAAGAAGAGATCTATAGAAGTAAGACCATGAGTTTAAAGAATCGTCTTTTTCAGTTCATTTAGCACCATAGATAACATTTTAAACAAACCTGGGACCACCTTCTTTATTTGGACATTCTTTGCTTTTACGACAAGTAGGGCCTACATTTAATTGAAACATTTACTTTTAAATATCAGAATTTAAGAGTTAATGGACACTCAACAATGACTCATCCATCTACCATCAATAGGTATGTAGAGTATTTAAAATTTTACGAAGCCAAAACTACAGGGCAAAATTGACCCAGCGTTGAAATTGTTTGTGTTAAATTAAATGGTCACTGACTTCTAGGCTATATAAAAATGTAAAAATTGTAAGACTATACAATCATGATAATTTCATATCTGTGACCTGCTAGTGCAAATTTTAATTTGCCTTCTTTAAGAGTAATTAAACTGATGCGGGCAATACCACGATGGCCATTAACACTTCAATATGAAGCCAATGTGGCCATGACCTTAAATAGAGCCGTATCAAGTTTGCCACTTTGGCCTGCGTACCCATACACTCGTGGTAAGAAGTCTCCCTATTTGCTGGTGGTACCTAACGTTATATGCTTGAGCTATAGGGTATATAAGCTCGCCAATCCACGCATTTAACAATTTATCAATCTTTGATGAGCAGCTTCTCCCCTCTCAAATAAAAGGCATCTATTACGAAGGTAAGCTTGTTTAATTTTTAATACTACTACTACTACTACTACTACTACTACTACTACTACTAATAATAATAATAATAATAATAATAATAATAATAATTCTTTATTCATCCTTTTCAGGAAATTTGTGTACAGACGTATGCTTAAAAATATAATTATATTGAATGGTATAGAATTTCATACATAAATTTTAAAAATGCAAATTCGACTAGCAAAAACATAAATATTATTTTGTAAGTATAAATACAAAAACATATTTCACATTCAAAAGGTGCATCACTGACTCAAAAATTCCAATATATAAATAACACAAGATACGTAAAACAATTATCTCGTCTAAGAATTCCTTTCTATATATATATATATATATTAAAAAAGTACAAACTCATTAATGTCAAACTGTTACATTAATGGCGCTTGTCCTGCTATAAAAATACGAGTGTGTTAACACTGAAGTGTAGATTTTTGTTCAGCTTTGTGTGTGTGTGTTCATGCGTGTATGTGTGTGAGAGAGAGAATAGACCATAAATTGAAGAGAAAGAGAGTGAGAGAACGAGAGAGAGAAAGAGAGGGGTGAGAGAAGAGAGAACAGATTAAAGAATAAAGAGCACGAAAGCGAGAGTGAGAGAGAGAGAGAGAGAGAGAGAGAGAGAGAGAGAGAGAGAAAGTACAGAAAGAGCATTGAACGTATGCAAAGTTTCTTCCACTTTTGTGTTTTGTTATGGCAAGTTGGGATAAGGGCTTTCAAAAGCAGCAAACGACAAGATAAAATCAATTTGTTTAAGTTTTTAAATAATGTGAGAAACTTTTCTTCTTTTTCTCTTGTACTTTTAAGTTCCATGGTTAGTTTCAAATGCCACAAAAAAACAAAACAAAACAACTTACAAATCTATGCTTTAGGTACATCGGAAACATTATGAAAATATAGACATACTATTACAATAAAAAAAATCTTTTGGACCTTACCTCTACCTTTTAGTTTTGTTCTGAGCACCAATTCTGCTTTGAATTTTTTAAAATTAGTTAGGAAAGCTTGGCGTAAAATTAGATTCATAAATCAATTTTAGTCTGTTATTTATTACACATGCTTGATTGATAGGACACGTTAGTTAATGCTTACGTCAGATTGGTCATGTTTAGAAAGTCATAGAAATTCTGCCTCGATTGGCCATGAGCATCACCTGTGACAGATGACAACACATGATTAGTCATACACGAAAGATTATCACGTTAGCTTTCAAAATTGAAGTCTTTATCACATTTCATTGAAAATATTAAGGAATATAACAAAATTGATAAGGCGAACAAACCATATATTTCTGTATAATAACGACAACAGACACTAGATTTAAGGCAACTGAAGTTTAAACAATTTCATAACACTGAACTTCATAAAATTATGTATTATACAATCAGCCATTGCGTTAACAATTATAAAAAAAAATGCAAGAGCAGGTTAAAAATTGCTACCGGTATCAGTTTTTTTCATAGGATGGTCAAATTGATCTCTATGAACACATAGGGGCCTACCTCTCTGGCTTTACTTATCTATCCGAGTTAGTTTTTCAAATTCTCACCATTCGGTGTTTCCTGTCATTATTACTGTGTCATTATTAATTTCTTTACAGTCCGTTCCAGCTGGACCTAAGTGCTTTATTAGATAGGTCCCTTATACAAGAACATAAATATTGTTATTACGGTACGTTAAGTGTAAGTAAAATATACAATAATCTGTATCGGTCGGTACAACCCATCCCCTTTCAGAATAAACGTAGTACATTGCAACTTTTCTTTTCTCCCACCAGAAAAGGGCAGTGCTTTCTACTTTGTGAGCCGTTTCAGCTCATTCAAAATGACTTCTTTAATGATGACGTCAATGGTTCTTATGGCGACCTTGACCCCCATGACCTTGGCGGCCATTGGAGCGCTGACTGAGGAGGACATCGCGTTCGCGCTAACGAAGCATAACGAATATCGCGCAGGAGAGCCTGCAGCGACAATGCCAGATTTGGTAAGCTCGAATCAACCAACTCCGCCTAGCTCAAAATTCTGAGTAAGATGTTAGTTCAGAAAATTTTCACGGTGTCATTGACGAATATCGCATTGAAGAGCTAGTTGTTGTCCAATGCCATATCTGGCAAGCTTACACACACACTATCGGTAACTTAATCAAAACGCTGGTAAACCTAAACTATACAAGACCTTAAGTAAAAAGAAAATGTTCAACATAATTAAAAACGATAACCACCCATTGCATAGTCAAATTATTTTTGGAAGGTATAGGAAAAGGCTGTTGTCCCTAAAAACAAAAAAAGAAAGATACAGATCATCATTTCTACCATCATCAATTCGTATCTTAAACATAGACAGTTCGTAAAAACTAATCTAGTATTGCCATCTTTCGTTGAGTCTATACTATCGCCTCAATAGAACATTTACTAGACTATATGCATTATTATATTCAATACAAGTAACTCGTCTTTATGCACGGATCTGATTTACTTAGAGGAAGAGATAGAGATAAAGAGAGAGAGAGAGAGAGAGAGAGAGAGAGAGAGAGAGAGAGAGAGAGAGAGAGAGAAGAAAGGGAGAGAGAGGGTTAATGTGTGTTTGTGTGTATTTTTTCTCTTAATTATCATTCCTATGTTTCACTGTTTAATATGTATAAATACATTTACATGTGATACGCAACTGTGAAAACAAATTTCCTGTGGGATGAATAAAATGTATCTTATCTTATCTTATCTTATCTTATCGGTACCTCCTCTGATGAGCTTACACTTTATCGATAACAAAGCTCTGATATACTTACGTATTATCGATAACTCAACTGTGGTAAACCTACATACTATCGATACCTCAACTCCGGTAAGCTCACACAATACCGATAACCCAATTGTGGTAAGCTCATTCACTGTCGGTAGCAAAACTCTGGTGACCTTACGCACTATCATTAGCATAGCTCTATTCTGATGACCTTACACACTATCGGTAGCATAACTCTATTCTGGTGACCTTACGCACTATCGGTAGCATAACTTTATTCTGGTAAACTTACACACCATCGATACTCAGACGCCGCGAAGCTCATATTCTATCGATACCCCAATTCTGGTAAACTTACATTCACAAACTATAAGTACCCCATGTCTGGTAAGCTTACCTCTTGAAACTCGACATGTACAATTTTCATTCTTGTTTGACTTTGTTTGTTCGTTTTTTGTTTTGTTTTGTTGTTTTTTATTGGGGGGGGGGGGTAGGTCGTTGTAAAAATCTGTGATATTATTATGACTATGAGTATGAATGGGTTTTTTTTTCGTTCCTTATGGACCTAAAATTTGACCAAAACAATGTGATCTGTTGTTTCAGGAGCCTTGCTACATCGTTGGCACATTAGAGAGCCTTTCAATTTCCCATTGCGCATCGTATAGGCGATCTTTGCATGTTTTGAGAAACGCTGTCTTTTTCTCGTACATCTATATTTCTATCGACCCATGTCTCTTCCTTCATCCATCCCCTTGTTATCTCCTCTCTGTATTTTGCGCTTAATTTTTCTCACCCTCAATAATTCTGCAGCTTTCATCATATTTCTTAATCTAACTCCCTCTATCTTTCTCTCTAGTTATCTTACCCTCTTATTTCAAACCGAAATCTCAGTAACATTTTTACAAACACGTTTCACTAACCCCTCCCCCCCCCCTCTCATGCAATCTTCACGACATGGTGTTCAGACATGGAGCGCAAGTCTTGCTAGTGAAGCCCAAGCCTGGGCTGACGGCTGCAACTTCGCTCATCAGACCGGCCAGTCCTGGGGTGAGTTGTCTTTAACGAAAATGCGTCGGACACCAAAACCCGTTTAACGCAGTCACGTGTATATCGTGGGGAAAACTCTGGACCGTCTCTATACCGATTATCCGTTTTTGCCTTTACACGGTGCTTTACCCTGCAAAAGGATGTAAATGCTATATATGGGGACATAATGCTTTAAAAGTCCCCGGTCTAGGACTACTGCAGGATTTCCGAAGATGGATCGTCGGCGGGTCTTTGCCACGGCGGCCTAGGCTCCACAATATCACCTGACAGGCTTAGAAGAGACCCAGAACAAAAGTGTCCATGAGCTTTCACGATTTATGTTTTTATTGCTGCACTTAATGTATATATTGTGCAACAAAAACGTTCCTGAATTTTAGAAGCAGATGTGTCATGTGCTACTCTTTAACTTAAAGAATTGGTACTATTCTGCTCTTTCGTTTATTGCCTCCCTTTACTTGTCTCTTCATCATTATAACTCAATTTTCAGTGACTTATATCGCTATGTTTCTAATGTGATCAATCTATCTTCAATATTTTTCTAGCGACTCACTGAATAACACTTAAAATAAACTGCTCAGGACCAGGTCAAAAGTCAACAGAGGATTTACATTATGCAAGTTCATTTTAAGAGAACTCCGCTATAGCCGTACTTTTCTTCATCAGGGGAGAACATCGCTGCAAGAACCAGTGGTATTGACACCAACCAGGACGCCATAGATCGCATGGTGGATCAGTGGACCGCAGAGTCCCGGTTCAATACAGATGGTAGCTTCAGCTGCTGCAGCTCCAGTGATTACTCTTGTTGCCATCTCACGCAGGTACCCATTTAGACATCATCGCTCTGAGAAGTAATGACTTTAATGGATGATTTAAAAAAAACTAAAGCTGAAGATTGGAATTTTTTCTTACCTTTTTTTTTCGCTCGCTGGGGACTATTTTTCATTTCAGTCATGAACATATCTTTCATTTCTTGAGGCAGGGGGGAGCTATCCAGATTTTTAATTTACGATGTCAAGTCAGTTAATTGTGGATTGTACGAAGAACTGTTCGGTATTATTTGCAATGTAATTCATAGTTTGTATGAAAAAAAAACAACAATAACAACAACAAAACCCCGGTATTGTTTGAGGCTTGCCATGGATTCCCAATCTAACAAGTGTGCTTGTCTGGCGTGCAGGTTATCTGGGCGAAAACCACTGAAGTTGGCTGTGGCCTGACTCTGTGTTCTACTCTTACAACATCTGGTGACCCAATTAGTGATGCCGCATACCTGGTTTGCTACTACGACCCCCCGTAAGTTCTTGCATGCAGTATTTTGGTACATGTACTTTCAAAAGGAGCGTAGTGGCGAAATGGTACAACCTATGTTTCTCTAAGTGGTAAGGCGGTAGGTGCCGAAGCTACTATAGGTGGAAGGTTCGAATCATATTCAAGGCAGGCATTTCGGGGATTTCCACTTAAAGCTTACTTCTCTTCACTGATAATTTTATACCTTTTGTTAATGCTAAGTAGGCTATTAGTATTGCGGACCAGTTAAACGGCTTCCACCAGTTTTTGTTTTGACAGGCTGACGTGTCTATGTGGAACTGAAACGGTGGAAGTGCTATAAATACATGCAATGGCTTTTTTTCAGTTCCAAGTCCACAAACTGTTCTTGGTTTTAGTGTGGCATATGCTTCATGAGAAACAAACATTATAATGTTTGAGTTTTTCGGTCTTGTGACAGGCCGAACATTTTGTTCTTAAGTGATGGTTATGTTGTTGCTTATGGATGTGGTTAAGTTAGTGTTGTTGAAGCTGATGAGAGCTGTTTTTATTCTACAGTTTCTTTTTCTTTTTAAAAATATTAATAAAGTTGCCATCTGATAATATAATTGTACTCGCTCTATACAATCATCAACATAGTTATGGCGCTGTGACAAAACATTGCCGATCTGTCTTGTGTGATGAAGCCAAAAAGTATTTTCATAAACTAAAAAGAAAGTGTGTGGGTGTTATAAATCTGTTATGGGGGTCCGCGGTCAAACACGCACGCTTTTTTAATTTATCTCTAAAAATTGATTTCGACTGCGTATTTTAGATCAAACCAAGTCAAGTTAAACACATTTTTTGTCAATTAATTTATCACATTTGGGTATTCTAGCGTGCTTTTAAGGGTTCCGAGTCTAAAAACTTAATTAACTTAGGAACAACGTTTCGGGGTTAACCCTTAAATATAACTCAGTTAATTTTTTGGGCTTATAGACACCTCATATACCAACATGGCGACAGAGGTTTTTAGATAACTTTTTAAAAAATTTCTTAAGAAATTTACGAAGTTCGACAGAGGTTTTTATGGATAATTTTTTTAT
>BMAT01002421.1:23038-39744 GCA_019649035.1 Elysia marginata | reverse complement strand
TTATCCTTTATCTAAATAATAATGTGCCTAGAACTGTAGAATTCTCACAGGCAGTTGGATCTGGAGCCTTAAAAACCTAAATCTGAATCAAATGTCATTGTTTTGTAATTATCTGAAAGTGAAAGTGATGTAGTCTAGCCTAGCATTTCAATATATATATGTGAGACAACCAGTGTCATAATAAAATAAAGTATCTGTGCTTTTCTGACCTTACTGTTCACATCTTTCAGTCTTTTGGAACTTTCATGATTCTGAGATTGAAATAAGTCTTAAGTTAAGATAATATATATTTTCTTTGTTGTTTTTCTTTTCAGTTATCAATTAAGCAGTTCAAGGAGAAAATCAGCAGCTCTATTGTGAGTATAATCTATCATTTTCCTTGATGATTTGCTCTGCATGGTTGGCCAAAAATAAGTATACTAAGCAATGATGCATTGTTTCCAGCTCTTAAGTTTTATACAAGATGGAAGACCATGTTACCAGTATGGTAAAGTATCACGTCATGGTTGAATGAGTTGGATGTCACAACTTTTATATTTAAATGCGTTGCTGGTTTGAACTAGACATTTTAAGCTAGTGAACGTTTAAAATTTCTTAATATTATCAATATTTAGTTGATTCAAAATATAGAGAATAATAAGAAAAATTGGACCTTTACATGGCATTTGCTAAAAAAAAAAAAAAAAGAAGAGTCAAGACTTCCGGCTCATTTGCCCTGAACGCAAGATATATATAATTTTTTTTCCTCTGTGCAACTTCTTGTCATTGCATCATATTATGTATCTCATTTTTATAATTTTTGAGATATTGACCTCTGGACCTAAACAGAGTCTAAGCAGTGCAATATAAATATTTTTTAGCACCCTTGGTTATTGATGCCATGTGGCCTAAGAATCCCAGAGGTTATTTTAGTTTTCAGGCCAATTATTGACACCATCTGGCCTAAATAATCTGTTCGTAAATTTTAAGGCCATGTAAACCTGCAAACCTTTTGATTACCACTGACTTTACATTATTGTTCGATTGTGTTCTTGTAAGGTTATCAATTTTTATGCGTGAAAACAATGACATACTGGTTAAACCTTAAAATTGTCACAATTGTGGTTGAAAGGTGAAAAAAGAGTTCAAAGTTATATGGCCCAACTAGTCTGGCAGATTATTGAGGCCACCTAGCCCTTATAAATGTAAGGTAGGCTTTGAGCTCATGAACCTAGCTATATGCCTATGTTAAAATGGCATGTGTCTGAAATGAGCTATTTTGCTAGTGCAATGATGTTATGTAGAAAACCATGTTACATGTTATATTACTTATGTATAGTTCCCTGCTTTTAAATCTATTCACAACTAAGCTAAAATACATTAAAAGTAAATGTCAACTTTTTTTGTCAAGTTATTTAGGTTTTTTTTTTTTGAAGGACAGGTGTGGCATATAAGTTTTCACTTTTTTACGCACTTTCTCATTATTTTGATTTTCTTTGGGAAACAGGATATTCCAGCTGACACTCAGAGGCTCATTTTTCAGGGGCGTGTTATGCAAGATGAAAAATTGCTCCGAGATTATGGTGAGCATTATAGTTTTACATATCATCATTTGTCAAATCTTATGTTTATAAGTAGTGCTTCACATTAAAATTAAAAACTATCTACGAGGCTGTGATAAAAGTTCCTTTTACATGAAAGATATTTTGTGATGCAGAAACGCTTTTCTCTTTGAATATTTTATATATTCATTTTATGAATATTCAATTTATTTCATAATAAGCAAAAAATGACAAACTCTGCATCCTTGACTTACATCTTCAGTTCAAAATACATACTTTTTGAAATTCATGTCACAAGTCACGAGACCGTGACTAAAAAAACCCTGACTTTTTCGTGTCCACTTCACTCGCAACAATATGAGATAAGTGCCTTAAAAGTCATTGTCATCATCTGGTAAAGTGTTTTGTGTTCGTAATGTTGTGCTTTGCCCTCACATATTTCAATCAAAATTATGTGATTATAATTTCATTTCTGAAACATTCTATTCAGCCCAAAAGTATGACATGATATGCCTCCAGACCTTTTATCACAGTTTCATATCCTATCTCTGACTTTGTGCCTTCTGCATCTCAGCGCCTCTGCTGTTGTCTGTCTACCAAGGGCAATATACCTCAAGTTGTGTAGGTCATCTTTTTTCTTTTAAGCTGTAGCTCTGAGTACGCAAGGTAGGCCTTCAATGAAAGGTCTTTATTGAGGACTGTTGGTAAATTTTTTATTGGGTTTCTTTAGAGTTTATTTCCATTCTTTGGATATCAGATATTTTTCTACGAGTACGATCTGTGAATCAAATCTTTTTGCATTCTTTAGGTAAAAGCAAGTAGGCACAATGAACATGTACTTGTAGTTCAAATTTCTACAATTACTGATTTTTTACTGCAACTCAACTGCCACTAATAAGTTTTTTGTGTATTATTTAAAAAATAATCTGAAAGTTAATTTATGGATATTAGTATTAAACAGTACTGCATTATATAGAGTATGGTAGTAAATGGGCCATGAAGTATTTTACATATTTGATACCTTTTACAAAGAATTTAAATAATTGTGACTATCCTTAAACTGCATTTCTAGTGCTTTAATGCATTAAAGGCCATAATTTGTGAGGACTGGTACACAGTCATCCTACCTACTACGGATCTTACAAGACTCTGTCCATACACTGCAGGATGTAGCCCTCTGTATCACTTCTCCATTCATCTCCCTGCCTGGCATCTCCTCCCTATGTAATGCCTATCATCTGTACTATGTCGTCTCGCCGCCTCACTTGCCTTCCTCTTGATTTTTTTCCCGTTTCTTGGCTGCCAGTCGCTTATTCTTTTGGTCCATCACTGTCTTCAAATCTTGGGACATGGCCAGCCCACTTCCATTTTTGTATAGTAGCGAATGCCACGACATCTTTGATTCCTGTCTTGTCTCTTATGTCTCGGCATAGGAATTCATATCACAGTCATAAAAGATTTCTAAAACCCTGAAGACAGATTTTTTTACTCAATCCTACTCATTTTTGATTTAACGGAGTGGATGGTCTGCTGAGTAAATTGAATGAAATTGGAATTCCGCAGATGTTTGAGCTATCCAGGTTTGAATTGTGTTGAATGATAAATATATAATTATATATATAGGGCAGAGTGGTTAGCATCCGGTGGTCAAGGGTTTGATTTCCGACTACCCCTTGTTGCAATTGCCTTGGGAACGCAATTACCCTAAATTTTCCCAGTCCACCCACCTATTAAATGGGTACAAAACTAGAGTCAAATCTTTAATTTGTGATATGCGCCTGCAACACCCTGCATATGGTTTTAAAGTGGCTTTTAAATGTCTGCTGGGGATAAGTGGCGCTGCTATTGTGGCAAGCCAACACAACTACACTGAGTAACGAAGCTAAATGTCCGGTATGGAATTTATGTAGTGTAATAAAAATAAATAAACAAAAATTTAAAAAAAATTGTATGCAAGTTTTGCTCTCTTTCTCCTTTCTCCTCAGATGTCAATGGTAAAGTCATCCATTTGGTTCAGAGGGCGCCACCTACCTCATTGACCGGTGCATCTTCCACCTCCTCTGCCTCTGCTACCAGCACTCCCAATCCTCAGCCTCCTCGTCGGTCTGAGAGTCATGTGGTAAATATAGTTTAGAATGTAGAATTAGTAGCTGTAGTAGTGGTAGTGATGGTGATAGTAGTTGTCAAAGAATTTGCAGTAGTAATTAGTGCTAGTAGTAGTAACAGTAGTAGTGGAAGTGATGATAGAAGTAGTTAAAGCATTTGTGTTGTTAGTTGTAGTGGTGGTGGCGGTGTTTTTTTTTAAAGACTTTGTTATGATGTAGAAGTAGCATTAGTTATAATACACCTAGCAACTTAGTGCCAATACATTTAGCTGTGCTATAAACCAGAATAAATGGGAGATAAGTGTTCAAATATATAAGAGTGTATGAAATATTAAAGTCGTTTTCACCTAGATTAAAAGTGGTAAAAATAAACTAAAAACCCTGTTGACTCTGATGCTGGGTGTAAGCAAATGATCATGGAAACATTGAAGATGAATGGTTGAAAAAAACTGGAAATAAAGATCCTGTTGTTGAAGATTTACTTGTCTTATTAAATATATGTTTCAGGGACACATTCAATCATATAATTGGCTTACTATTTCCTAATGTTTAAGCCCTTTTATAAGAAACTGACACCTCCCCCCCAAAAAAAAAAATACAAAAACCCTCTTACATAGACTCAACTGCAATTTATTTTATGAACTTATACCATTTTTTTTCCAAAAGGATTTGTCTGTTGACCAGTCTTCACGGGTTAGCTTTGGAAAATTTATCTAAAAAAACAAAACAAACTATGTTGTAAAAGTATGAGTTTCTTTGAGTGTTTTCACTTTTTTGAAATTAAAAAAATTCTGTTATCTTTGTTTTTTTTAAAATTTCGATAATTTCTCAGAGCAAATCTCAATGCTTGGAAACTGAGAGAAATACATTCCTCAAAATATGAACACCTTGGAAAGTCACGACGTTGACTATTAATTAGCTCATTTGAATTGGTTCAGAGAGATATCTGTAATACCTGTTATTTAATTATTAAGAGTAGTAAGCTCTTATGGTCCTAAGACTCTCCATCATATCATTTAAATTCGGCAGTTTCAAATTGGACGTGTGCAACAACATCCAACCTCTCGAGAAGCTCGGGCGCGCTTGAGGCAGGCAGAGTTGAATCTTGGAATCATCAACGAAGCTCTTCACCTTCTTGAGGTTTGTGTAATTAAATATGCAATTCAAACTAATAGAGAAAATTTGGGGAGAAAGGGGGGGGGGGGCGTTCAGCAATCCTAAGCTCTTTTGTTGTTTTTGTTCCTTCACAATTCCTGCCATGGAAATAAGTTATTAAGCAAAAGTCATACAGTAAATCCGAAAGAAATTAAGTCTAGTGGGTATAAAATTTGGTTTTGCTTTGATTGAAGAAAATTCTATTCTGTTTGTTTAAAGTTTTCTTTGAAAGCTAGAAGAAGCTTAGTGTTGTATCTTAACTTTTTTTTTTCATTGCAAATGGACCTATCTGAGACATGCCAGGTCTGCAATTGCGTAATAGTTGAATGATTTTAAGATGTGATATTAGTAATGTATAGACGAAGGCTTTAATCCCTTCACTGCTGAGGACTTTGTGTGCAACTACCATTGAAAATTTTAAAAAAATAGTAACACTTAAAAAATCGCAATATCTGATTTTTAGCTAAAGAAATAATCTGTTCCGCTTACCATGAGCATATGTTCTCCATGGCTATCTGATTTTGAAGGTTCATGAGACTTAAAAAACAAGAATTTTATACCCGAGTCTCTCTAGGGGTATAGGAAGTGAACTGATTAATTGGAAGTTCCCTCACCGGCTACATGTTTCTGGTTTGATAAACTTATAGGTATGAAATACTGAAATCACCCCTCAGAAATACGACTTGTTTACTTACTGACCAGTGCCATTTTTTTTTTAATGTTTGCTGCTTGCACTGCAAACTTTATCATAGCTCTTGGGTCCTCTCTTTTTTTCTGTTGTAGTATAGAGTGAAGAGACACCACTGTAAAACCTAATACACCTTTTTGGAACTTTCAGAAGATTTGGAAAATAAGCATGATTTGGAGTATCATTTGTCATATTCCAAATCTTCCTAAATTTCTGCTTCAAGAATTATAATGGAAAGTTTTGGTATCAATTTTACATTTGTTTTACTTGTCCTGCACAAATCCCACAGCAACGTACAGGCGTTACAGAAGAGAATCTGCCTGGACCAGACGAAGATGAGCTGAGGAGAGAGGACAACATGGACTTTTTTCCAGGGGCAGCCCCTAGACCATCCAGTGAGGCTGACCCAGGTGGTAGGAGCTCAACAACAACGACGACGACGACAGCGTCTTCAGAACGGGAGCAACAGCAAACTGCTTCTGGTCCTGGACAAGCAACTGGAACAAATAACCAAGAGTATGATATGCAATATTTGGCTGCTGTAAGCTAGAACTTGTTTGAAACCTACGCTGTTATCTTATCGTCACCATCGTTCTCATTTGTTTTTATTTGCGTATTCATATAACAGAAATAATTTAATCAGAATGTATTAAAATAAAAGTAAATTTTTAGATAAATCTAGTCTTGAGAAGGCTTAAAATGTTCAGTTGTAAAACTTAACTTTTCAAGACAGTTAAGTGGATTCAAGACTTAACTTATAGGTACCTGTTACTCCCCAAAATTTCTCCCAATCTAGAAAAAGAAAACTATGGATTGAGAAAAAGCAAAGATCTTAGCTTGTGTTGTTGGCATCTTTGTTTTCTCTATTACCAATTTATTTCTTCTGTTGGGGGGGGGGGGAGAGACAGTGTTACAACAGAAACGATAAATCCTTTTTTTAGATGAGCTACGAATAACTACATTTAACACTTTTATGTTCTTAAACCTTGCTGCTCCCAAATTACTGGGAGTTCTGAACCTTGTTGTAAGTGTTTGGAAAATTTAAGTGCACTTCAAATTTACTGATGTTTTTTTGGGTAAAGAAATACTAACAACCTGAGCTAATATTGAGACCAACGGCAAGGCACACGTGAAGTATTTTATCTTTTCTTGCTGTGTACAAAATGTCGTTTTAGTTACTAAAATAAAAGTGGCTATGGTTATAACATTCTTTGCTGTCAAAAAAACCAAGTTTTAATATTGCATCCATATTGCTGGAGGCTTTATTAGCTGGTAATGTTAGGATTGGTCTGTGGCTTAGATTTCTTGCCCACTTGACTTGACTTTTTACATTTTTTATTTTGGCACAAACTGCCTCAAAATCTCATTTATACTCTCATTATGAGTTAAAAAAAATATTTTATTTTCAGCAACTCACTGACTGCCTCACAGCTTGCAGACTTTTTGGACAGAGTGCTGCGAACAAACAACCGGTTTGTGCCACACCTGAGACGCTACAGGAATTACCTACGCAGCGAAGAGAATTATTCTCAGGCTTCAAGGGTCAGTGGTTTCAATGCTGGACATGTCTAAGGTCAAGATATAAAAGATGTTCCACCATTTGCAGACATTGAATGATGGTTTTAGTCCAAGAGCTTAATAAATGTTAAAATTACAGTATTTGTGGGCTCAGTGAACTAAAGCTCAATTTCTCCATTTTGTATTTTCAACTCCCTCCTCCCATAAACTGGCATATTTCAGGTTGTAGTGCACAGAGTACATTGAAACTAAAAGGAAAAATAAAATATATAAGTTTGTGCTCAATTTTTTTTTTCTCTTGAGCTGTGACGGTTTGATATAGAAGATTCACCTGTGTTGACTTTTGACAGGAGTGCCGTAATGCCCAGGAGACAGTGAACCGAGTGAACGAAGCACTCCATGCGATGAGTCACATGATGCACAGCCTGAGTGATGTCATGATCAACATGAGCACTCGTCACCCCCGGCAAGGTGTTGCCTACCCTCCAAGCGGCTTCCCGCTTCCAGGAACAGCCAGCATGTCGATACCATTTCATGTGAGTTTGGCAAAAAGTGGGTACTAACTTTTTTGAAGAAATGAACATAGGTTCCTGACAGTTATGATGATTTAATCGGACAAAGGTTGTAAAATCCATCAGTTTTAAAAAAGTATACCTAAAAATTGACAATTTGAGGTGGATAATTCCTTTTCATTTCTCAAGAAAAGGTAACATTAGTGTCATTTCCTCACAAAATACGAGTAAAAACCTATCAGTGATAAAAGTCTTCTGTGGATCTGCAGAAATCCTCAATTTCAAACTTAGAGCAAAATTTCTCAGTCCTTGGCCTTGGGACCCGCCATTCTGAGAGAAAAAAATTATATTTTTCCGCAAGAATCTATTCCCACAAGTCCGACATAGGATGTCACAAAGATGAATGTTTATCCTAAATTAAATTTCCAGTATCCAAACCATGGACTGGGCAGTTTTGAGACTAGACATAAACGTGTTGTAATCGATCTTGCTTTAGTTGAAGTTGTGCAGTTTTTAAATTTTATGTATATTATTGGGATTATGTTATTTTCCATACTAAAGCGTTTCCGATACTACCAACTATAGGTATATTTGGCAAAGAATTGCCTTCCTTGGTGTGACATTTTTGCGCCACTTAAGCTTTTGGTTCATCAAGTGCAAGATTGTGGATAATATTCTGCAACAAAATAATTTTATTTCTAGATCCACTGGAGCCATCGAATTTTTAAATTTTTGTCCTTCCGTTGGTTAGACAAATTTTCTAATCGACAAATGTTGTCGGCTGTAAATCTAGATCTGTCAAGTCTCTAGAGATTCTTGTAAGCTTAACATCGAATCCTTTCATTTTCTACTCTTGGGACAAGTATTTTTGTATGTCCTTATGGTGTATCCAACTGTTTAAGCACTGTAATGTGCAACAAGACAAGATATTGGAATGACTAGAGTGGAACTAGAAGTAGGTCCAGGTGGATGTGTTTATAAATGAACTTTTGAGTGTTTGGTTTCACGTCGTCAAAGATTATAAAATCTGTGCAATACAAATTAAATCATAACTAAAAGTATGAAGTATGTCTTAGGAGTGTGTAAATTATTTGCCCGCTGCATTTGGCCCCAATGGAGATCGGCTAATTGACACAAAAATTACCATTAAAACTTAAATCCGATTGATCCTATACATGTATGGTCTAATAGAGGCCCATATTCAACAAGAGCTTCATTATTAGCAATAGGTGTATGTTCGCAAATAAGATCAAATCTAGTCCTCAGTACCAGATTTTTGAGCTAGACCTATTCAATGGACGTCAAATTTTTTTCTCGTTTTGATAATTTTCTGTTTTCATCACTGATCATTAGCATAATTATTTTCACATCGTTAAGTGATAAGTAGATTTTTGTGATGTCGGTCTTTTCATTCTGAAAGGTTGCTGGCTTTTGCCTACTCATAGAATCAGATGCTTTTAGTTTATAAATAAGTCAACCATAAGAGTTAACCTTTTATTGTCCTTCTTTGATATTATCCTTTGTAGATTTTCTTCCAAGTTTTATCATTATGATAATAATAACAACAGAGATGGGCATTGTCAGGATTTATCCTAAATTCGGTAGTTTTTTCCATTTTGAATGAGTAAAATTCTGATCTGGATAAACATTACTCATGTGAGGACAAAAGTTTTTTTCTTGTAAATTCCTTTGGTAAAGCAAATCTTACTGCTGCTGTATTGACACTCGCAATGCTTTTGTGAATTGCATCAAAGCAGTGTAATGCAGGCCCTGACCTCAGGATTTTTTTCACAAGTAGTGCTCACCTCTGTAATAAACATGTCTCTTTCCATTGGCAATATGTATTGTTCTTCCTTTCAAGTCATTGTAAACCTTGAATGAAAATTGCTGTGTGTGTGATACTCCTTGTAAATTCAAAGTCTTCATTGGCTAATTTTAGTTTCAGGAAATGCAGTCAAATGCTTAAAAAGAAAAAAAAAACTATTTAAATCAAATATAGGCACTATTTGAGAGAGAAAAATGGTCCATAAGAAAAAAATTCACTTTGCCTACAAATTCTAACTTGACACAATAATACGATGGGAGAAGGCATTGGTGTGGAAGGTGAAAGATTTGCTAAAAATCTTCCTTATCAAAGATGTTATTTGAGCTGCCACTCATTCACAAATTTTTCAAATGATGTTTAGAGCAGAAATTTTTGAATTGTATTTTTTATAAGCAGATGAATAAAACTTGTACAAGGGCGGCCAGGGTAAATGCTAACAGAAACAATACTGATTATACTCAACAGTTTTGGACTGTCTCTGATTCACAAATTTATCAAATCATGCTAGGTGTGAACGTTTTATTGTGTTTTTCATAACCAGATGAATATAAGGGCAGCCAGGCCAAATGCTAACGGAAACCAGGCTCAACAGCAGACGAGCCAGAGACAGACAGCACGTGGTCAAGCCCCAACTTATGCCTCTGCTGCAGCGGCCGGCCCCTCTGTCAGTGAGGGTAGCAGCACCCCAGGCCCGACTCTTACGGGGAATACTGCCACAACTACAACTGCCAACGGATCTGGAAACGCAGCTACTTTTGGACCTTTCCAGGTAGATTTTCTTCTTATGTTCTTAGATTTTCTCATTTGTTTATTTTTTTGTCATACAACAGATATTAAAGCAGAGTTATTGTTTTACAGGGAGTTCCAGATTTTTTTTCTTGTGGTGACCTAAAGTTTTTGTAAAGAAAATAAGAGGAAGGACACTGATAAATTTAGTTTATTCATGGATGCGTTTGTGTTGTGGCCATATTGAAAGACATTTGACGGAAAATGAAAACTTAACACTTTGCATGTGGTTTTAAGATTTTCATTGATTCAGTTTGACCCAGTAGTTTAAGTGTCTAAAGCAGAGGCTAATTTAGTATTTAATGTTAGTGGAATAGAAGGTGTGGGTAGGAATGAGAGTTGTGTTTTATATTTGTAGACAGGTACTAAGGTAACCATTTGATTTCCCAGACCTGATGAGGATTGAAAATTTTCATTGCTGGCACCCAATATTGACTAAAGGAAAAAAAAAATAAAGTTTTAATAAAAGTTTAGCTAAAGAGGTCTTACACAGCATAAGAATTTAATTCAGGCTTTTGTAGTTTTTAACCGATGTCAAGTGTCTTTTTAATTTTATCTTATCAATTTTGTCAATAAGTTAATAATTCTTACACTATTTTTATCTGATTTTTCCAACAGATACCCTTGGGAACAATTCCTTCCTCCAACACCGCAAATGCTGCTGCGACTGCTAATGTGATAATCGAGGCTATGCCTCAGATTTCAATTCACAACATTGGGGTGATCCATGCTGAGGATGACTTATATGGCTCTAGTAAGATCTTGTAAACCACGGATGCCGATTTTCTGTAAAATATGGAAATCCATATTTCGGTTTTGTTCGGTACATATTTGTATTATTGTTTCGCTCAGTACAAGTCCCTACTTTCCGTTCCATAATTATTCTCCGTTTTTCGATTGCTGTATCATTGATAATGCTGGCAGTCAATAAAAAGGTCAGTATTTTTTTAAACATGGAGTTGGTATCCTTGTGTAAGTCCTCAGTTTGACAATCTTGTAATGTTGTTTCTGTGTATACTAAAGCTTTATGGCTGCCGAAGGACTTTGCCACTAGACCTTGCTTTTTCACAGCCGATGCTTCTCTCAATTTATTGAAAAGTTTATAATTGTTGTGTAACCCCTGCAAAGTTTTACAATATAGCATGTTTAATGCAATTATTTTAAAAAAAAATAAAAAAGATAGATTTTTGACACATTTTTCTAAGCATTATTGTATTTGAATTATGAGCTAGCCCTGAAACAAATCTAAGCTTGGGAAGAACAGATTGTAGTTATTAAAGTATTTGGCCCTCTATATGCTAAAGTATTTGGCCCTCTATATGCTTAAGTATTTGGCCCTCTATATGCTATGTCTAATAGAAAGCTTTTTGATTGGAGATAAATGGTATCTAGCAGTCTTTTCTATCTGTTCAGATCCTGATAACTTTTTACAAGCAATTCAACATACCAACCCAAAATGCAAAATGATTCAGCGAATGATGTTCAATTTTTAGAAGAAATAAAACATTGCTCTCACAACCCTTTTTAATTGAAAGGTGGAGAATCAAATGACAGCAATGGCCCAATGGAGTCTTCCGTTACCATAGAGGCCACCTCTGCCCCTGAAGGAAGGCCCCTAGCACCAACCACGTCAAGTAGCGGAAACCAGCAGTCAACGACAGCAACTTCTATATCTGGCCATTTTGGTACAGTGCCTGGATCAACGTCAACATCATCCTTCTCGTTTGGGCCTACGACAAGTGTGAATGTCCTGCCAAATGTGCCAGGCGTGCCCCCAGGTGTGCTCCAGAATATCATCGGCACGATGCTTCAACAGCAAGGTAGGTGCTAGATAGTTGCATTCGTTGAATCAAGTTTTCTCGACCTTTTGGCGCGGATTCCCAATTTCTAAACTGTTCTCTGCCCTTTTTAGCAGTTAGCAAAGTTTAGACTCCCAAACTTCAAAGATAACTTTCAAAATTTGTTTGATTGTTGTCCAGGGTTTAGATTTTTAGTAATGGAATCAAGGTACAGGTTTAAGGTTTATTGAAATTACATGTCAACCCCTAAATGTTATTTGTACCTTCAGTGCTACTGACCCGATTTTGAGAAAATGATGGTCAAAATTTGACTTAGTATTCTGAAGTAGTTCCACTTTAAGCAATTCATTCTAGGCATGAATAATGAGAGTTTGACCAATTTGCTATGAAAGATCACACCCTGCTCTTTACAAACTGTCTTTAGGTCCATTTTTTATAAAATTGGCACCCAAGACAAAATGCAGGTCCTAAAAAATAATCCTGCCTTACAGAACTTGTAAGGACTAAGCTATGACAAAATAGCTTTGTAGTATTGATGTTGTATTCTGTAATGCTATTGTTTATTTTTTATGGGTTTATAAAGGATTCTAATCGGACAAGTTTTTATTACCAGTGTCATGCAGCATATTTTATCAGTGCAAGACTTTAAGGTCAAACCAAGCTGAATTGAATGTGCATGTAAAACTTTTGACAGTTTTTCAAAGGATGAGCCAATTTATATTTCCCAGGAAGGGGCAACCAGCCTGTTCAAGTAAATGTGATTCGCCAGACGGCGCCACAACAGATAATTATGGATCTACCACTCGATGACCATCTGGAGCAACATCAGCAACTTCACTTTGAGCAACTCCGAGGTGACTGCCTGAACATTTATCAGAATATCAACGTTCTGAGCCCTGCCTTCATTTTTATTTTTTTAAATTCTATTATTTGGATGGTCATATCAAAATGAATTAATATGGTCTAGCCTACTGCAATCCATTAAGCTAATCACAGTCATCAAAGGAAATCAATTTTGACTCTTGGTTTAGATTATTAATCAATGTTTTTCAAATTATAGATGACTGTCTTGATCAAGATAGGCTTATAGGATGATTGTTCATCTCTGCACAGAATGTATTTGCAAAACTTGGAAGAATGACATCTGTACTAATCTGGATGGTTGGGCAAGTTGCATATCCTTGTTCCATTATTTTTAAAGAACAACATTTAGGCAGACAGCGTTAACTTTAAGGAATTCCTTGAACAACTCAACATTCAAAGCTGTTGCCAAAATTTTCATGGTGTCAATGCAACTTGACAAATTAAACTTTTTAGGGAAACAGAAAAAGACACTGAAAGTTAAGTTGCAGATTTGACCGTATCTGTCAAATCAAAACTTATTTTGTTTAAGAAAATTACGATTAAAAGGAAAAAATTTGTATTAACAAAACCCTCTTTTGGCACTTGATGCCACTTTTAAAGGATTTTTAGTTTAAAATATTTTCACTGTAAATGCATTTTTTTTCTGGCATGTTCAGCTGTGGAAAAAAAACAAAGTTAGTGTGGCCAGTTTTTTGTTCAATCTTTTACATAAAGAGCCCCCCTCCCACACCTCCCACCCCATTTTTTTTTCTAAACATCAGTTAATTGATAACATTGTTTCCTGTTGTCATCTTAGCGCATCATTTTCCTACAACTGAAAGACCAATGGCATCAAGCAGCGATGCATCTCAGCAAGCAGTACCTTCGACTGTAGATGCTAGCACAGCAACTCGTAGCAATGCTGCTACCAACACGCGAGGCAGCACAGAGGCAGCTACAAACACAAGTGCGGCCCAGCCAAGAAGTGCGACTGCAGCTACAAATACTGAAAGATCCAGTTCTAATCCCATCGCAGCGGTATCCACAGCCAGTGTGGGGGTTGGAATAGGCACCAATAGGTATATGCTATATTTCTCTAGTGCTCTTTCTGTATTGTTAAGTTTTCTTAGAATTTTTCTTCTTCACAAAATGTCGAGATTGCTTAATGGTATGCAATTTCAAGATTTTTTTTTATAATAAGGTTAGAGGCTCGTGAAGATAGGCTCCATGTATTTTCTGGCACTCTGAAATGTTTTTATGTTGCGGATTCTTTATTTCTTTGTTTTAGTAAAATATTTAGATCACTTGGTGAAAACTGAGTGCGTCTTTTACTTGTAACACTCGAGACTAGAGGACACTTTAGAAAATATAAAATTTTGGATCCCTCCCTATTTTTATACCCTCTCTGAATATTTTGCTTTTCATGGACACATATTAAGGCAATGGTCGGCATTGAAGGTCATAATCCCACAAAAGGTGAATTTTTTTGGCTGATTTTATATATCAGATATAAACAGGCCTGGTCCACAAACATATAGTATATACTTAAAGCTGTCTCGAATGTTTGTTTGCTATGGCAACTGATAAAAACAGTCTTCATTATTAAATTTGAAATAAAATAATCTTTCTTTACTTAGACAAACTTTGTTTTTGAACTCTTGCCCCAGATGACACGATTCAGACTTACGTTGGCTTTGTGACGAGAGTGTCTACTCTCGCCTAAATCTAAGATGAGACTAAATTGTTTTAAAACCATATTTTTGCCTCAGTCCTCCTGCTATTCTCAGGAACTTCTACTTCTACCTCTGTGGTAGAAAAATGAGCAGTAAGCTCAAGTTACTATTTTGTCTTGCTCACTTGAACAGTCTCCTTATCAGGCTCTTCAGGATGCTCAGACAGGGGAACATCAAGCCAAACAACATTTTTAGTATTCCCTCTCTTTGTATGGCAACCACACCTTCACTCTATCTCTTTTTTTCTAGCACCAGAAAGCTGAGTTACACAGGATCCTTTGTCTTTCTGATAGCTTAAAGTTTTTCACTAGATTTATTTCTTCAAATACTTATAATTCATATAACAAGCTGGCTAAATATAGTCGCTACAATAGTGAAATACACTGTTGTAAACCAGCAGTAGCCACTGCTCGTCTTAATTTTGTATAAAGCAAGAAAAACAAAAAGAAAGCAAAATAAAACTTGAGTCGAAACAACCTACGCATAGTCGCATCATTGTACGCTGTTTGCATTGGTGCAACGGCCTTGACGAATGTTGTTTAATTCTGGATGCAAGTCTTCAATCGTCTCAATTTTTTCCTCCTCCTATAGCAACAGCAGTGTCGGCACTGGCACCGAGCCTGGGCTCGGGATGAGCTCTCAGGCGACTAACACCCCTCAGATCCATGTTGGTATCAATGGGCGGGGTCTGGGCCGTGGAATCCCCATATCACTCAGGCCACCACAACTCCAGGGTCATCATCACCATCATCACCAGCCGCAGCCCCCACATTTCCGACCTTCGGCCCCAGGTCCTGGTGGAATGATGAACAGCGTGTATGCAGACCCTTACCTCTCGTGTCACTCACACAACTATGACACTCAGTCGGCGCGTCATGCATCCTATGCTGTGCGTAACATGCGAGCCAGAGGACATCAGATGCCTCAGCCTAGTCAACAGGTCAGATTTAGTGATTTTCTTTTTAAATTTTTTTTTTGTTTGCAGAGAATAGAAAATCATTGTTAAATAGAAATTGGACATTTGGATATTCAAGAGAAAAGAATGAATGATAAATTTACATTGTATAGTTTTGTTTCTTTCTGAAAACTCTGGACAGCTGCTGTTTTGTATTTATGATGGAACTAGATAATTTTTTTTCTTTTTATTATAGTATAGTTGAAGTAACAAATAGATGAAGCCCACTTAAATGTATTGTAAATTTTTCTGGTGTCTAGGAAAAGGTAAATTAAAAAAAATAAGATTTGGCCATGTATGCTAATGGTTTATCTTTGTGTCTGTACTACAGTTATTTTCCTTTTTTTATGCTTGAAGAAAACTAAAAATAAACAAGATTGATCCAATGAACAATAACAATTCAGTGCCCCCTAAATGACACTTCATCTATAAGTTAATATACACATGACATGAACAGAATGACAGGATATTTAGTTATTTTTAGAAAATTTGAGTGGCATCCCTGTTAATACTATGTCAAGTATACAAAGCCCATTGTGTGGCACAAACTATTATAGTATACATGTATCATGTTTTGAGAAAGAGGTGGTAGTTTGAAGAGGAGGTCTCTCTTTAAATTAACTTTTAAAAGAAATGAGAAGCCATGTAATTGCTGGAAATTGGTGCACGAATTCCAACTTCATGCATTTTTCTGAAACTTAGAATTAAAAAAAAAAAAAAGAAAAGAAACAAAAGCAAAAAGAAAAAGAGACCTTTGTAAAACAGACTCTGTTTAGACTATTGTTTCTCTTAGTCATTTCTGTGCAATTTATCAGTTCAGATTCAGAGATAGGGCTCATTGTTTAATAGGGAGTTATAAAAAAGAGCTCAAATCTTTTTTTGGACTAATTTTTAGAGCTTGATGTTGAGTACCACTGCCTGGTGATCAACTTCATAAACATTGCTAGGAAATTTTGTTGTATTTTGTGTATGCATGTATTTGGCTCTATTGTGATAATCTTATAAGTTCTTGGTCACAGATTTGAAAATTTTGAGTCAATCTTGGGAAGATTTAAAAAAAGTCCAGTGACCCCAAACTTTTTATGTCTTTCTACACTAAATATCATTTTTTTTGTCTTCAGGTTCCCAACTTGAGTACAATGGTGTCTGGTCTTGTAGGCAATATCTTTGGACAAGCTGGACAAGGTGAGATCCTTTCATATGTATACAAATATCACCACAAACAATTCAACTTAGGTTTCTACTC
>BMAT01002420.1:1093934-1105942 GCA_019649035.1 Elysia marginata | reverse complement strand
GTACTAGCCTAGGCTAATCAGTAAGGCAGTGACCCAATCGATAGGTCTCAAAGCTGGTTTTATAGCCTAAAGAGTCCTTTCAGTCGAGGCTATATGACGAATAACTTCAGAGTTATCTCTCATAGTATGACGAATAATAGTTTTCAACGAATATGTTATTTGTTATCGTATGACGAATAACAGCAGCCTTATTATCCTGGGCAAAAGCTTCTAAGACAGAGTCTGAGCAACTTATTCATGACATGCTAGATTTAGATCTCGATTCATTCAGTAGATCTATACATACCTCAAATCTTTATGATTACTGAGATCGATTTAGATCTGGATCTAGATCTATGGCTAGTTCTAGATAAAGATTTAGAATTCAGAGGATATATCTGAGAGGGCCAGACATTTAAACAAAGTAGTGGCTGATGCTGAGTATGGACTAGATCTATGCCAATGGGGCGGTGGGTTTTACTCTTTTTTAACTCTTACATTGGAATCGGCACCCCCGACTGGGTCTAGAGTCTAGTAACTGTATAACAGAGAAGAAAACGTGAAAATCATTGAGAGAACAACATTTTTCGTTGGTAGATCTAGTCTGGAAAAATTATCCGTTCGAGATTTCGATCTAACGTTGATCGATCTTGTTTACAACTTCGAACTGAGATCGAATGTAAGCCACCATTTTGATGCTTGTCACGTGAGGCGGTGCCAAAAGAAAAACAAGAAAATTTTAACGATTTAGATAAACATTGGAAGAAAGTTCAAAGGCTCTAGATCTGAATCTAGGTAAGCAAAAACAAAAGAAAAAAAGTTAACGAGAATGCGTTTAGCATAAAAGTCGAACAAAACTAGTAAATCGCGCAGCGTAATTAGTCTCTTTATTTTGTTTGCTGAACAGTAAGCGAAAACAAGGGAAGCAATGGGGAAAAGTCACGCGCCCCGTGTTATTGTTTACCAACAAAGAACACCATTCTTAGTTCATACGTTACATCCATACCAGTGTGAGCTTCAGACTGAAAATTGTCTTTAAAAAAAACAGTAGAAAAAAGTTTGACATTTGTTTTAATCAAAACTTTCATCTATCCATTTGATTCCACTTACCGTAGCATCTTGCTGTTGCTATTTTTTTTTTAATCTGAACAGAACGCCGCCTCCTGACTTTGGCGAAGGTAATAGGCTAGTGTGCCCCCACTCCCGCCCCCATTAACTAGGCTAAGGACTTTTTGTTAAAATGGAAAGGGGACTGGCCCTTTTTTATTTTTATAATTATGAGTGAAGAAGCGAATTCGTCAGTTCATTTCAGTTCACCTACACAGGTTCTTTGATGTAATTTAGTTGTCGCAGTTTGCGCGCGCATTTGTTACATTTTTAATGAATGTTTTAAGCTGTGGTGCTACCACTATCTCCGTAAAGATTAAAAACAACCGGATAATAATGTTTCTGAACTAAATCTACGTCACAACTTGGGAAACACTATCTCTTTCGCATTCCTTCTTGCAGATTGCGTATTTTTTGCACATGGGGCGATAGGGAAAAATTAAAACAGTTTTAAAAAGTAGGCCTGCGCTGTTAGGGTACCTTTGATACACAATTCTGCACATAAATATACACACACATGAAAATTTCATTTTTATATTAACAGATAATTTTAAACTATAAGTATGCAGCACAACACTAGTTGTGTTTATTGCAGTTAAAGAATAATTTTTTTTCCTAATCGAGCAAACTTAATTCAAACTTTACCATCTTCAGTACAAGAAGTTTAAATCCATCAATGCAGTTTGATGAGAATTTTGTGTCACACTAAAAAAAACAGACACCACACCAAAAACAGAAACCTACCAAACTCTACGACATGTGATTTGAGCTACGCAAGGCAAGCTGAGGGGGGAAAACAACGCTTAGAGCATTTTGTCTTATGGGGGTTTTTTTGTTTTTGTTTTTTGTTGTTGTTGTTGTTGTTGTTGTTGTTGTTGTTGTTTTTTTTTACAAATAAGTGACGGTCTAGAGCTTCAATATCATTTGGAAATATGTTTATGTAAAGGTAAATTAAAACATGATTAATCACTAAAATGCTGAAAGTGCTTCACTCCCGCTCGCCTAGAGTCGATTACCACCAAAATTATCTTCCGAACCCACAAAAGAACATCAATCAAAGTGCATTCATCTAGCATTCAGACTTCTGAGATCTTTCCCTGCTCTTAGCTAAGTGCTATAGCAGAATGCGGCGAGAAAATGTGGATAAGTCGCCTTTCGCAAAGGGGCTAAACGTAGACCTGCCAAGCAAGGGCTGGAACTCAGGACTTCTAGAACCGACCGTCTATCATTTTCCACTAGACCACTACGCCACACGATTGCCGTAATTTACCGCCTTAAGTACTTTAGACTAAGCATGAGTAAAACAAAACAAAAAAGCAACAAAAAAAAAACCAATACTGAAAGGCCTTTCTCAAATTAGATTTCCGATATCCCGACTCATTCGCACTTGTAGCAATACAAAAAGGTAACAAATGCTATTTTCTGATTACGCAGATTTACAAATAATTGAAAGGCACCCACCAACCGCGTATCGTTTTATAGTTTATCTTAGCACTTTCATTTTAAACTTGAAACTACTTTTAAGTAGACAAAGTATAATAAACTAACATGACAATATGTTTTCCGCAATGTCATTAAAAGAAGTCTTCTTACCTATTGCCACCCACAACCCGTTCCTCTCTCGCTCTTCCCACTGCCATTCACACATGTATGTATATATATATATACATTATGTGCATCCATTAATATCAGGTCATAATCAGTGTTATTTGCAAAAGAAAATGACTATTTTAAAGAGATTCAGGGCTTTGTATCAGAAGGAAAACTATCAGTCTCTGTAGTGTTTAGATTGGGATATGATTGAAATTTACAAGTTAAGCAGTTACACAGCTTTTCTAAAAACTTTAGGACTCAACGAAAGCCATTTCAAGGCGGTGCTACTTTCTCTCGAAATCACTAGGAATCACTTGGAATCACTAGGAATCACTAGGAACCACCAGCAATTACTCTAGGAATCACTAGGAATCACTAGGAATCACTAAGAACTACATGTACTAGGAATCACCAGGAATCCTTCGAAAAAAACTTCCCAAATTTTGCACAGACTGTCTTGGGATCCCTAGAAACCAGTAAATATCCCTTGGAGTCACTAAGAAGTACTTGAAAATCTTTTCGTTTACCTCGAAAGACAATTAGGCCTATTTAGCCATCAATGTAAGTCTCATAAGGTCACAAACATAACTGTTTCTTTACCGGCTATACAGTTTTATGACATAGTAGCAATAAGTTTGGGGAAAGGGGTATTATTTGCATAGTGTTTACAGACCCGGTAACCGGTAGGCCTAGTGTCTATGAGGAGTTTAATATGACTTCTTTTCTCTGTGCGTCAACACATAGAATATTGTCTTCACTGCTCTGTATTATGATCTTACTAGGCTTGCCGACCGGTTGGCATGCGCGCTGGTGCAAGTGCCCGCTTTGGAAAGTTTCTGTAGTTTTTTTCAGACCGTTCACCGCGCAGGTGAATTTACCGAAATGTTTTGGTCATTCTTATAAGGAACCGTTTAAAATTGACGTAAAAAGTTTTTGGCAAAAATTGACACCCCCTCCCCTTGTAAACTTGTACTACTTTGAAGTCTAGTATTAGTGATGAAAGCAGAATAGATAAAGTAGAAGTAGCAGTAACAATAGTAGTAGTAGTAGTAGTAGTAGTAGTAGTAGTAGTAGTAGTAGTAGTAGTAAGCAGTAGTAGGAGTCTTAGTAGTAGTAGCTGTTGTTGTTTTTGAAGGCTAGCAGAAGAAGAAGAAGAAGAAGAAGAATAGAAAGAGAGAGAGAGAGAGAGAGAGAGAGAGAGAGAGAGAGATAGAAAGAGATGTAAATAACTCAGACTGTTAATATAGTTGATTTTGTTCAATAGCAAGGTTTAGCCGCTTAAACGTTATCAGCGTGGAGGAGCAGTTATAAAACGCCATGGGTAGTTGTATTGCGGCCTGCACCGATTTTTCCCTTGTCTTATTGTGACGTCACCAGTTGTGCCATCTAGTTTTAGATCACTGCTTTTCGATGAGGCGTTTTGCATTTTCTACTTTATTTTATTAAATAATTATAGCATAGTTGTCAAACAACTTTTGAGATACCACCATTTCTGTCTTTTACTAACTCTCTTTCCCCAACTCTCTGTCCCCCCGTTTTGCTCTATAACTTTCTATATATCTATATATGCCCTTATCTGCGTCTTTGTCTACGCCTTTAATCAGCCTCTCTCTCTCTCTTTGTTGACAGCCTCTCTACGTCTACCCATCTGCCTATGTCATTCATCTATGCCTCTCTTTCCATCTGTGCTTCTCTCTGTCTGTCTCTCCGCTATTGTCTCTCTCTATCCACCTCTCAATCTCTGTACAAATTTCTTACTTTCCTCTCTGCTTCTCTTTCAGTCTATCCTTATGTTTCTTTGAAACTTTTTCTCTGTCTCTATCTGTGTCTTTGTTTGTGTCTTCTTTCTATGTTTTTGTATGATCTATTTTTTCTCTGCCTCTCTCTCTTAGTCTCTCCCTTTCTTTGATTGTCTCAGTCTCTCTATGTCTTCCGCAGTCTCTGTGTGTGTGTCAATCTACCGAAACAAAAGTCCATTTAATGACGGTGACCTTCAAAATAATAATTATTTTCAAAAATGGATAACCTCCCGCATACGTTGTGGGCAAGAAATGACCAGGGGCTTATAAAATATCTGTAACTTGGCCGTGAGTGACGTCATATACCAAATCTCCCGATGTAATCTGAGTTTATCCTGTTCCTCAACATGTGATCAGACCAGTTTTCCAATGAAGCGCATTTGTTTTTTCTTTATTGATGTTTTCATGCACAATGTTTTCAACCATCACAATTCATCGACTTTGAGCAGACTATTTAAGTTGGTAGGTGCACAACAATGTTGTTTCAAACCGGAGAGGACAACCGCAGCTACTACCACTACTACTACTACTACTACTACTACTACTACTACTACTACTACTACTACTACTACTACTAATACTAATACTACTACTACTACTACTACTACTACTACTATTACTACTACTACTAAGGTAAGTACACTAACTTTAAATGCTGCTGAGTACGGTGCGCTTTCTTAACTTTCAAATTATGGGTTTCTTGTTTTCAAATAGAAGAGAGCTTGTTTCTACTTTTTTTACATAAATGTTAAACTGTTTCATGAATCTTTTTCGTTTCAGAAAGCAGCGACTGTATTATTTATGCAGCTTGGTGTGCACTCTTACTTCTATAGCCCCAAGTTATTAATACATGGACTGTTTTTTCTATTTCAGATTGCAGAGACCTGCATTTATTTTCTATGCTGTATGCTGATTTAATATTTCCTGCGTAATTAATTCACGGATTTTTTAAACTCAGACAACAGAGAGCGTGTTTCTACTGCTAGACATTTTTGTGTATATTTTTTCTCAGTAATTGCATTGATTGTTTTTTTTTTCAGAACTCAGAGATCGTTTGTACTGCTGGGCAACTTAACTCTTCAGGAAATACATGTGGCAGTTGTTAGTTTCCTTTCTTAGAAACCGAGACGGAAAGATATGGTGACGTTGCCTCAAATCTCTTCAAACTATAACGAAAAGCAAAATTAAGTATTTAACACTTTTCAATGTGCTTATAGGTTCTAAAATTAAGTTTTGGGTCGGAAACTGGGTTGACAAAGGTTAACTTAGTTTTAAATTTTTAAACAGAATATGCAAGTTATAAATTATTGTATTCCAGACGCCGAAGTCTTATTAGAGAGTTTGGAATGGATTCGATTGAAATATAAAACTTGATCTTACTTCTCATAGTTGAGAGAACGTGGTGAGAATATACGCAGAAACTAGAGACAAGTAACTGGGTGCATTGATGATTTTTTATATTTGAATTGTTCATAACAGGTGTGAAGAATTCTTTCGCGGATTTCAATTAACTAATGCGCATATTTCCTTTAATAATTTGTAATAAAAATCAACGAAATATATGCATACAAAAACCTGCATACATACTTTAATTGCTGCAAGAGTAATCATAAAATGAAAACAAAACTTTATTTCTAAATGGTCTTTTTATTACTGAATGCATCTAATTAAAAGCTCACCCAACCTGTTTTATAATTTTTGTTTCAGTGTTTAAAGACAAGGGACGTAGGAGATCTCAACTTGAGGATATTCACGCTGAAGTCGTTCCACTGAGAAGACAATTTAAGATGAGTATAAAACTATCAATTTTGTAACGTCTTAAAAAAAGATTAAAGCTGTCATATTGATATTTTTCTTTATCGATTGATGAAAGAAAAAAAAAGTTAATTATCTTATAGTAAGGTATAATAATTATTCCAGCTCAAAGAGTTCAGACGAAACTAGTACGCTATCGGCTTTACGCCTTCATCAGACAAAAAATTAAAAGGTATTAAGACCCTTAGATAAATAGACACACGAATAACAATGACAGAAATGCAATATTTTTGTTTTAAACTTGCAAAATATATAATAATGATAACAGTAGAGAAAAAATACGATAAAAAAGGGGGTGCACGAAGAAAAGTACCTAGAAATTTGGATATAGATTTATAAAAATATCTCCCAGGGAACAAGAAAGAAGGTGGGGGAGGTACTAGGGGGAAGGGGTATGTGGAATCACGAAAATCGTAGCAGGATTACATATTGTGAAGAAATGAAGAGCAAAGCGGTAGAGTACAAAGAACCGAGGATTTTTCCCCTGTGCCTTTTGTTTATGTAAAATGACCTGGTTGGTTGATGAGATTAAAAGAGACATCATAAATTGAAAACAGGAGATACAACAGCTTATGTCAAAGAAGTGCTAGGAAAGATAATTACTATCCCCCCCCCCCCTGCTTCATTGAGTCGCGAGGAGGCACATCCCCTGTCCCAGTCCCTTTTGGACTGACCAATCGTCACCATTTGTCGAAAAATTTGCGTCGTATCTCGTTCTATGGTGACTGTTAGTATTAGTGACCTATTCCTACTCTAATTGAGAAAGAGGTTAATGGATATAGGAACCAAGTGGAAAGGACAATATCACAACAGTTGAATGACACAGTAAATGTCTTAGTTTCGGAAGAAGCCGAATCAGATTGAGAAAAGCAGACAATGTTATGATGGGCATGAGAGAGTTGCTTCAGTTGATACTGAGGATGTGACAAGCAGTTATTGTTAACTTTTCTTTAGCTGCACACTCCGTCTTTTTCAGATCAGCTCGGTCTGTTGTCTCCTGCAAGGCAGGGCACCGAGTGAGGGGCTCGATCAGTTGAGGTTGCAATGCGACGTTAAGTTTCCAAAATCCAACTGCAGTTATCATAGGCCTAATGTAGGTGGCACCCTTTTTATTTGTTACACTGAAAATTGGAACATATCAAATTTTTTAAACACAACTATCTGGAATTCGCAGAACAGATTAAATTCAAAATCAATTCCAATGCACTTGTCTTTGTTGAAAAGGAGGCGCAATTTAATTTTCTTTTAAAAATGGTTGGAATTTTTTTTTATGAGAACAGATTAACACATGAGTTGGATAGTATTCCATTCGTCTTCTGTCTCAATTTAAAGGAATGTTTTTGGTACTATTTTTTAATACTATTTATACATCAATGCAGTTTGTGTTAAAAAAGATTTCAGTGTTCATAAATACACAATTGTATCAGAACATTCTTCAGGAATCAGGTATAAATAGACTGAAAGGCACGCACGAAGAATTTACAACCGTATTCTAAAACGAAAATTTTTGTATATTCTAGTTTTACAAGAAATAGATCATAATAAAAAACTAACACACGAACAAAGCTAAATATCATTGAGCCTACATGCTGTGGGACTTAATTCTCCTAAGTAAAGCCAATGATGGTAGAATGAAAGATTTCGACAAATTCTTTTTCTTTTTGTCGCATGATTTTTTCCACTGTGAGAACATATGAGAAAAGTGTGTATTTAACTGACGAGTTGGAGTCTTTCCAGATTGTTCTATCTTTATGAACAGCATGGTCTTCATAAAAAGTCTATGAGTGGAAGTTATCTATTTAGTTTCCTTAGACTTTCTTATGAGCCGATTTATCCTCTCTTTGTTTATGGACATGATTGACAACCCCAGAACATTTATACCACATGTGGACGTGTCCTATTTCAGATATCACAAAGTGCTTTTCTACGACAACACAGTTTTATGTGCATGTCTACTTTTCATCAATGACCAAGTATTTTTTCAGCATTTCTACAGCGAGAGAGCTTAGTCTGCATTCTTTGGTCAAGAAGTTCTTTTTTTCTTTCGAGAAAACAAAGAGCGCATTTCTACTGCCAGCATAATTCTGGTGTACACCCTTCCTAAAGGGGACATTAAAATATTTTTTTTATTTCTAGAGAGTTAAGAGGGCATTTCTACTACGAGCAGCTGATCTACATAATTCCCGAAGGAGGCAATAAAATATTCATTCTATCTCCATAGTGCAATGAGAACATTTCCACTACGACAATTTGATGTGCATTATTCCCGAAGGAGGCAATGAAATACGAGGGACGTCCGAAAAGAAACAGGAAAAGGGGCATAACTCAAACAGCTTTAAGGGGATAAATTTGAAACTCGCACAAATTAAAGTGTCACCCTTCCTCTACTTTGCAACGTAATCGACTAGGAAATCAATGCATTTTTTCCAGCGCGACAGCAGTGAATAGATACCCGCTCGAAAGAAATCAATGTCAAATTGTGCAAACCAACTCTGCAATTATCCGACGAGGTCATCTTGTCTCGAAAGCCATGCCTCCTAAATGACGCTTCAAGGGTCCAAATAAATGAAAATCAGAGGGTGCGAGGTCTGGACTGTGGGCAGGATGGGGAAGAATTTCTCAGCCGTAGCGCTGCAGACATTGCTGTGTAAGGTTTGCTGAATGAGGGGTCGCATTATCGTGCTGAAACACGACACCCTTTCTTAAGAGTCCAGGTCTTTTGTGACAAATTGCATCTCTGAGGCGGTCAAGAGTACTGCAGTATTGGGCAGCAATGGTACACTGACTCTGTGGCAAAATGTCTGAGAGGATCACACCTTTCGCATCCCAGAACACGGTAGCCATCACTTTAGCTGCGGAAATCTGCGCTTTGAACTTTTTGGTCACGGGGGAGGATGGATGTTTCCAAGTCATGGAGTCGCGCTTTGTCTCTGGGGTATTGAGATGGACCCAAGTTTCATCACCAGTAATCAGATTCTCAAATAGGTTATTCTTTGCTCGAAAGTCTGCACCAGGCACACATCAACATGCACCGTACCCTCGTCTACATTGTCTTGTTGGCATCGCAGCAGATGGCATTGTGAAATTTCAACCCTTTGATTTTGAAACGTGGGATCCAGCGCTAACATTTGGAACCCATCTTGCAGACACCTTCCGATATCTCAAAGTGTCATGGACTACTTCATGAACCGTACTCTTTGGAATTTCGAGTTTCAAAACAACCTCGCGTATCTTCATCCTCCTGTCACATTTGATCAGCTCGTGAACATAAGTTGTGTTCTCCTCATTGGTCGATGTTTTCGGGCAACCAGACTTTGGCTAATCATCTAGATTGTTCGGCCTCCTCCAAACCAAGTACACCATTGATACACTCGAGATCTTGACAAAGCACCCTCACCATATGTTTATGCATTTCGTATGTGAACTTCAGAAGGTCTTATTCCTTTAGAAAGCAAAAAAACGCACAACAGCTCTGACCTCCAGCTTTGACCAGTCTTTGATGGGGGTAGCCATCTTGGAATCAGTAGTGTGTAATAGTGCTTTCATCAATGGTGCTGAAACTGAGTAGCCTTAAAGATAATTCATTGTACTGGCGTTTCCCGTTTACAGAATTGAAAAATATGGATTGGTTAGAGAGTTATGGCTTTTTTCCTTTTTCTTTTCGGACGTCCCTCGTATAATTATTCTTGTTCTATTTTCCAGAAAGCAAAGAGCGTATTTCTTCTACGCGAAGTTGTGCATTACCAAAGGGGGCGATACAATAATTTTTTAATTTTTTTTTTCAGAGAGCAAAGAGCACATTTTTACAGTTAGGCATTTGATGTGTTCGTTGCATACCTATACCTTTTAATGCTAAACAAATTGGTCTCTTTTCCTTTTCAGAAAGCAGAGAACGTCTTTCTATTTCTACATAGTTTGATGTGCATGTAAAACTACTATTTCCTAAATGGTCAATAAATAGGGTATAGTTTTCTGCACAGAAAACAATGTGCTACTTAATGCGCTTGTTGGATGGTTTCTTAACTGATCATTGAAGTAGATATTTATAGCCTACCGGTGCTTTCATTGTCTACCAAGATGTCGGGTTTTTTTTCACCACACTGCAGGGTCTCTTAGGCAATTCAGAGGAAGCTCTTGCACCCGAAGTTAAACTTGGATCTGGTGCAATAATAATTGTCTTATTCGAAAGTCAACTGAGCGGAATAATTTTTTTGAAATAGAGAACCTATCAACCCACTTTTTATCAATGAAAAATGAGTAGCTATGGCTCATAGCTAGCAGATTGAGATTTTAGATATTTAGATCTAAAATAGATTTTGGAGAGAACAAGGATAGGCCTAACTATATTCATAATTTAACCCAAGTTTATTTTATAGGTGAGCTAATTTTTCGGTGGCAATCTTGGAATGTTTTGTTTTTGTTTTTGTTCATGTTAAAGACCACCATTAAAAGCATGATAACTTTTTGTTTGACTTGTTGAGTATCGTCCATGGAGAAACAGAAAATAGACTCATTGGGAAATACGAAAAAATCTAGAAAGAAAACTTCGATCCACAGACTTTGTGGAGGCCATGCCTAAAATGAAACTAAAATTATCCTGATTAGTCCAACCTATTCGATAAATGCTAAGCTTTTCATAACATCTTGTAGTGGTAATCTCATACAACCAAAAACTAATACAGAGATGACGGAAAATAAACTATTCCATTAATGTCTGCGTTATCATTGTGCTTGCGGGGTGAGCAGCGCGAATTGTAAAACAGCTTTCGTGCGGAGGTCGATGTGTTTTTTGTTAGTTTCGGTAAATTTTTTATAAACATCTGTCCTTTCCTTATTTATCAATAGATTTCATTGGTATTTGGCGTCTTATAGTTGATTTGTTATATACCAAAGTTATATGAAAACTGCAAAATGACTTCTAGAGATGTGGCGCTCCAAAATTAAGGACGTTTTGTTTTGGCCACCCGATATATACTCATTCTATACGATCTCATTGTATCTCACTGGAGATGCTTAGGTCTAGAACTGATGTCTCGGCCTCGATAGCTTTCTCTAGTTCTCCATACTTGTGTGTATAGACGCTGATAGATAATAACAAAATGTCATGAAATAGAGTGTAGTAATGTATGAATACTTTCGAAAAAAAAATTCTCACTAGGATGAATGACACCTTATCTTTGTTGTCAAAACAGTTAATCCTATACTAAAGAAATGATTTGATTTTTTATTTGATCATTTCTTAAAATAGTTTTATTAACTAATTTATCTCGAAATGTTCATCGTATCATACTCTTAAAAACTTACAGGAATTTTCGTAAGAGAAAAAAAGCTTAAAGATCGCCAATACATTCTTCGTACATTATTCTTGCCACATTTTGCGGTATAGTTGGAGTGTTATATCCTAACACCAGGTTAACAAAATTATGAAAAATTTTCATATTCTCGGTTTTCTTAAGTAATACTGTACCATTGGTACGTTTACGTCGTCTCACCATTATATTTTCTTAACATGAGTTTTAGCTATGACGATTTTCTTTAACTATTTCTTTTTCAGCCTCCGGCTACTCTGAACTGTGGTAGTTAGTCAGCGCATCGTCACTACAGGATCTAAGGAACACTGACAGACAGAGGACAGTACCTGGTGTTGGATGCTGCTATGTTGAGGTGGACATATCCTCTCACAGTACCGGGCGTTGGATGCTGCTATGTTGAGGT
>BMAT01002420.1:1042539-1053863 GCA_019649035.1 Elysia marginata | reverse complement strand
CAAGTTCTATGTTACGAGATAAAATATCTCGCAACCAGTCTAACTGGGTTAGATTTCGTGAATTTTGTTTTCCATTACAACATTACGAGGCGTTGGTTTTGTTAAAACACGGATTTTTTTAGCTTTTAACGGTTTGGAATTTAGGCTTTCTTTTGGTTTAAAATAAATAACAAAAAAATTATACTTATACAAAGACATTTATTCAAATACAAATTTTAAGACACCCGCATCATTCAAAAGAGAGGTTGTGAGACAAATGAACTTGAAAGCCCCCATGTAGGCTTGTTAAAATCCTTACTACTGATATAATGTTGTGGGTCTTTAGAAATTTTAAGAATCTTATGTACTTAAGGAATTTTATGGGAGTTTTAGGATTGCAACGACGAAAGATTAGCCATAAAACAAGACGAATAAGACAGTACAACAGAAAAAAGACGAATCCGTTTATTAATCTTTTTACGTATCGGCATCGATTTGTATTCATGGATCAGATTATTTACCTCTAGACTTGTATGAATAACCATTTGAATCTCTCACAGCTAAGGTGATGAGTACCACAACTTTTATTTTGTAGCCGGCATCTTTTATGTACGCCTCTAAATGCTTGTCTCGGTGCTCGGCACACGATTTCAGCTTATGAATATAGACTCTGATAGACAGCTAGCTTTCTTTATATCGAGGGCCTGGGGAACCTAATAACCTCCCCAACCCCCTCCCTCATCTCCCCCAGCCTAAGTCCAGGACAACAAAATCAGCAACCGGACACCAGATCGCTAAAGATCATAGCAATTAGCTTCCTTCCTACCTCCAAGGGGCTTCAATTGCACTACGTCAGTGGTTGGTTGGTTGCTTGAATTTTTAACGTCGCAGCCAACTTCGAGGTTAATACAGAGACGGCGCTTAGGACAATTGAAAGCGTGTTGCCACACTGTGATGTAAGGAGCGCTTGCGTACACCACATCCAGTCATATTATCCTGACACCGGGGCGACCAGACTTAACACTAAATCCATAATGCCAGACACTAGTCGGATCAGCTGCTAAAACCAATTTTAAAGTCGTTGGGCTGAATAGGCCGTGGATCGAACCACGCACCTCCCGATCTCTGAGCGAGTGTCTTACCGCTAGGCCACAGAGCAGGTACCACGTCAGTGAAAAGAGCAAAACAGAAAAGATTCTAACTCGGACACGTCACCGGCTGTTTTGCATAGGTCTATCAACATTAAATATTTTTTATCTACATTCATGGATGACATTGTTTTCTTACAACTCATATGAATTACGATTTGAATCTCCCACACAGCTCTCAGTCAGTGCTCGGTTAGTCTCAGTGCTCGGTACATGGTTACCACGTATAGACTTCGATACACAACTAGCTTTCTTTATCTCGCGGCTCCAGGAGCCTAACGAATCCCCAACTCTGGATCCCGAACAACAAAATCAGGAACCGGACACCAGATCGCTGAGAATCACGGCAGCTTGCTCCCCTTCCTTCCTCTGAGGGGCTTAAATTGCACCGGTGGTCAATACTCACATTTTTGTCTTTTGAACCGTCTGGTGCGATTTCTGCCGCTCACTGATCTTAGATTCCTCACGTCTTCTATAATTTCGCCTAGACAATCCACATCTATTTTGATTTTATATAATAGCACTTTTTTTGTTTACAAAATTTTGTCTACACGTTTAAACGAAGAGCATTTTGTTTCTTGAATTTTAGTAAAACTGGTTATTTTTTCAATTGAGCATTCTATGTCTCTCCTTTTTTGTCCCTCCCCGCTCTACGTCTCTCACTCTGATCTGTCTGTCTCTCTTACTCACTCTCTGTAGTTTAAAAATGATAGGTAAGCATACAGTTCCTTACGCTTGAGAAAAGCTTTATTCGACAAAAAGAAACACAAATGCAATTTTTCAATACTTTGATTTCTTTTCCTATTTTGTACTTTAAATGATGCATTTATTCTTCTCTAGCTCTACATATTACAAAGAGTTGTAACTTTTCTTCCACCATTTAAAAATGTCCATGACCGTTTCCTCTTTGTGTTTGTTCTTCTAAGTTGTATTATATACTCTTATGTTCTTCTTCTTCTTTTTCTTCTTCTTCTTCTTCTTCTTCTTCTCTTCTCCTTCTCTCTCTCTTCTTCTCCTCCTCCTCTCCCTCTCGTCTTCCCCCTAAAACTTCAGGTGTTTCTGCTCTATTTAAGAGCAAAACCTTTCAGAAATTTTTTTATCGAAAAAGTGCTGGTGTTTACACCCCTGCTGGAGCAATAATCACAATGAAGCCTTTGACTATAAATAGACTTAGGCCTTAAGGCTCTTTTTTTCTCTTATTGAAGCCAAGTAATTAGAGACGGTAGGACCGCTCTGGTTCACAATGTTGAACGATGTGAACTTTCAATGTAATGCCAACATTTTTCTGTGACTGCACAAATTTGTCATATATCTCACCATTTCTTCAAATGCATTTTTTTTTATTTGGCAATTGTTGAATAAGCCTTCTAGTTCTTTGAACAAGAAGTTTTTGTGATTGTGAAGCATAAAAACAATAGTATGATCATATAAAAAGAAGACACCTATTTTAACTGAATGGTATTTTGTATCAAGCACACGGAAGATATCCTTTTAGCTTATGCTATATATGCATACCATTTTTTTTTTAATTCCAACAATATTTAAAGCTAAACACATACAACATAACTGTTGATTTGCCGCTAACAAGAAGAAATTAACCTGACTTTGAGTATTCCAGTGTTTATAATATTACTGCTGCTCTTTTTTTAATCTCCTGGGACCGGAAAGCAAATTGTTATATCAACTTTTTTTGCTTTTTTATTGTAAAGTTAATGCTGGTCTTCTCAGAATGAGTTCCAGATGACGTCTTGAAATGTTTTGGAATTCATGCTGTGAAAATGTAAGTTGTTTAGAACGTGGAGTTCTAAAGTCCTGCAGATGTTTGAAGCATAAGGCAAGATTAGAAGTCTTAAGCAGTAATCAAATTAGTCTATTGATTTAAAACCATTTAATGACATTTCGCTTTAACAACGATTATATTTCTCCCTTCTTTTGTTTATGTTCAATTTATTTCCGATTAAGCAGCAAAATGAAATAATGCCCATAAAACATGTAATTTCTTTCTCGACCCCTAACAATAGAGAATATAATTTATCTAGCATTTGGGACATAACTACTTTACAACAAATCCAAATTTTAAGAATACTTCAATACGTTAGCCAAAAAGGTATGAACCGATTTGGCTCTAAAACAGACTTTTAATGCAACAACTTTTATTAGCTTTTTCCTAAAAAAAACTTACTAAGTATCTTTTGAATAAACATCCTTTGAAATTATCGTGTCTGAAAAAGTTTCTAAATAAAGTACAAAACCCTTTCTTTAGAGAATAGGTTGTTTAAAACAAATATTTTAATATAAGGTTATATTTACAAAGCATGTTACAGATATTGGAAAAAGCTGAAAATGACAATTTAATGTTGATAGATCGGATAATTCATCATTCCAATGGCACACACCAAAATCGGATCATTTTGCCTGAAAAAGTTTCCAAGCAGAGTATTAAAAACTTCTTTATGTCCGACAGCAGAGTCGAACATAATATCTCTGCCGTTATCTGTTTCGTTGAGACTGGCAGAGAGTGAACTCAGTTTAAAACACATACATGGTTGAGCTAACACTAAGAAAGTATGCGTGACAGCTCGAAACTTTGTCATTACGTGTTAAACAATAACTAATGGTTGCCTGCAATAAATTTGAAACTGAATGGTGCTAAAGAGAGTCCAAAAGACCCACGTTTCGAAAAAAAGAACGTTCAAAGATATTGTTGTTTTGAACAATGTATGATCGGAGCTTTCAAGCCTCAATATTTACTTGGTCTTCTCTTCGATCTAAAAAAAAGTGAACTCGATTACATGTATATTGTTGCTTGAAAAGAGTAAAAGAATACGAAAAAAATTTTAAGGATGTTTTCTTAAATAATTCAAGTAAAACCGTCTGGTATTTTACAAATATACACAAATAACCACATTCAGGGTTAAAAAATGATAATGTATGGTTCGTATTTTCTGAAATAACATTTTTATTACGTAAGGTTAAACTGCAATGGAATTTTCAAAAATAAGTTTGAAAGAGCGAACCAAAAAAAACTAATCTAACAACTACGCTTTCTTCTGTCTGAAACATTTATTCACCCATTCAATTTTTTTTACAATGAAACAAAACATTTTTTCTTGAACTTATCATTTCATGATAGGCCTTAAAGATATTGATAAAATTTTACAGACAACCACCATGATAGATTATATACAATCACATGATTTGTCAAATCTTTTTGTGCCATACTAAGTAGTTGCACACATGGTAGAGTTAAAGAGAGGACAGTGCATCTTGATCCTTATATGCTCAACATAATTTTAGAACCAACTATAGTGATAACCAGGTTAGGTACATGACTTGATTGCTATTACTTAAAGCGTAACTGGCTCTGTGGCCTAGCGGTAAGACACTCGCTCAAAGGTGCGTGATTCGATCCCCGGTCGAGTCAAACCAAGGACTATACAATTGGTATTAGCAGCTGATCCGCCTAGTGTCTGGCATTATGGATTTAGTACTAAGTCTGGTTGGCACGGTGTCAAGATAATGTGACTGGGTGTGGTGTACATCACATTGTGGCAGCACAAGTGTACAACAAGCTCTGTGAAAAGATCAGACCTTTCATTACACAGCTTGAGTCTAGTTAAAACAGCATTAAACAAGCATTATTGTGAACCTCCAGTTAAAATTTGGGTCTTATTGAGCGCCTCAAAGTTGACCAATGATTCTGATGAGACATGAAGTGACGCTTTACGTTTACTGAACAGTATATGTACATGGTTGGTTTTTAAATAAACATTAATTGTTATTTAATTGTCTCAGTAGTGCGGTGCCAACGCACTATTGGTTACTTATGTAACCATCGAAGTTGTAAACTTAAAAAATTAGAAATATTTAATGTATATGACACGTTTTTATCAACCTGACGTAAATACCCCCCCCCCTCCCGCTAAGGTAAAACGAGACAGGCGAAAGTTAAATTTATGGATTATTCGGTACCGGTATTGGATTTTCTAACCAGGTACCACATCAGAATTCATTAATTTATTGTAATTTGAGAGACACAACTAAATTGCGTGCGATTTGGTTCCTTATCCTTTTTTCATCAAATTGCCGGCTGAACTGAGCTGAGAATGAAACTCATGGAAGTGATTGATAGCTAGAAGTCTAGTCTGATTGGCTAAAGAGAAGGATGATCATAAAGCTCCATAATTCCCAACTACGATTTCCTATTACTAGCAGAAAATAACCATGTAGGGTCCTTTATTTGAATTTCAAACCGCAATCGCAGTTTTCAAAGGAGAAATTTTTTTAAAGCTATTCCAAACTAAATTTAAAACAAATGAAGATGAAGGAAAAAGATTTCAGTGCAGAAATATTATCATCATGTTTTCGCATTGCTTTATGTCTGCCTATTTCCCTTGTGTTGTATCGGCATACGTCTCGTATACCTGTTCTGTGGCGTAGCGGTAAGACACACACTCAGAGATCGGGAGGTGCGTGGTTCGATCCCCGGCCGAGTCAAACCAAAGATTTCGCCTAGTGTCTGGCATTATGGATTTAGTGCTAAGTCTGATGGCCCGGTGTCAGGATAATTTGACTGTGTGTGGTGTACGCAAATGCTCCTTACATCACAGTTTGGCAGCACGCTTTCAATTGTCCCCAGCGCCGTCTCTGATATAACCTCGAAGTTTGCTGGGATGTTAAAACCCAAACAACCAACCAAAGACGTCTCGTATCGCAATTTTAACCTTCAAATGCGTTGCTCTTTTGAAAAAAGCATTTTTGTAAGCTTCCAAAAGTCATCAATTTTATGAAATTATCCAAATTTTGTGGAAACATATCAAAACTTTTGTTGATTCATTCTATAGAAAAAAGGAAGAAAAATAGAACGTTTAAAAAAAAAAAGAAATTTCCTACTTCCGGCTAATTCACCCTGAACACGAGCCACATCTCCTTCGTTATTAAATTTTGTCTCTTTTTCTTTTTGACTCTTTTCCAAAACCTTTTTAATTTTACATGTCGTATATCTTTTACAAAGGAAGTCTAAGAAATTAAACCAAGTTGATTTAGCTTCAAGACAAGCATCGTATATTTTGAGGAACAGGGAGATTCACTTGGGTCCAAAATCTCTCTACAAGGCAGCACGTAGTGTCTCCAATGATGGGACCGCTGTATGTGCTTTCGCCACCATCCATCTTCTGTAACTATCGGGATCGGTCTGTGTTGTGCACAATCAAACTCTATCGTTTTAAACCTGAGGATGAAAAGATCTCAACGTTGAAAGGAGTCGAGTCACGTTTGTCCATAGTTTTCAGGTAACGTTTGCAAAACGATCATGAGGAAAAAAGAACAAAAAAGGAGAAAAAAAGGCAAACATTGTTTATTACAATGGCTCTTTGTGTTTATAAAGGGTTCTAAGCAGTGTAGAAATTCGGCGACTTGGTGCAGTATAGTGAGCGTCACAAAGCTCACAATAATAACGACAACGATAATAATAATAATAATGATGATGATTTTAATAATATTGATAATGGTGATTTTAATAATATTGATAATGATAATTAAACCATTATAATGATAATGGTAATTGTAGTAGTAATAATAATAATAATAATAATAATAAGGCTGGAGACAGGAACACGAGAGCACAACTTTTCGAACAATGCACATGCCACAGAGTAGTTTTGTATGGTTGTGATGGGGGGTATTTGTCTAAAAATTCTAGTCTTTGGTAGAATAATACGTAAAATCCAAGTATTTCTCCTTTTTTGTTTCTGAGTTGAAGAATAAGGGCGCCAATCTATATTGATATTTCTAACGTTTATTCAAGTCAACATATTAATGGAAAGATTTCCTAAACCCTTTACTAAGAAAACTCTGGATCTTAGTCAGTTGATTCCTTCCTTTTGATACAAATAAAAAACATAAATTTTGTATCTAAACTTTATCAAATGTCGTCGACTGAGACGACCTAAAAAAGAAAACCCCGTTGAACCCCTGGTACGGATTTATCGGGAATAGCCTTACTTTCCGATACACAATAGTTCAAATATTTCGAGATCTGAGGCCGGACTTAGTTTCACTTTCTAAATAATTTCTCTTCGGAATCTCTGGCTTTATAACTGATAAATCCAGCCGAAGAAAACAAAATCTAAATTTACAATCTTCGTCCGGGAGGCCATACATAGAGAAACATAATGTTCATAGCACAAGAATTCAATAATATTAGATGCTCCCTGAAAATGGTGACTGGATTTTTCCTAAATTCTTGGTTCACCGGTGATAATGATGTCTTTTGTTTGTTGATTATAATCATTCGTGTTTTTTTTTTCTCATCGCGAATTTATTAACAGATTGCTGCCCATCGAAAGACTTCATTGGCAAATAATTTGCATCAAATCAAACATTTTAGAAAGATATATGTTGCTTAGTAAAACTGTTAAAAACACCATTTGAATAATAAAAAGGGCTCGCAAGAAAAAACCTTACTAAAACTCCGGGTTTTAAATAAGTCAATCAGTAATCGCAGAATTTTGATTATCAGCCATTACTCTTTCTGCCTGCCTGTCAAAATGAGCGAAAAGGGTAATGCATGTAAAATTTAATTTAGTCTATAAAGAGGGTCACGATTCGGGGATCAGTCAGACCAAAAAGGCCGATTTAAAGTCCATAAATAATGAGCCTTTTATGAGATTAGGAATCAAAGGCTTTAGCCGAAACTCCTATTTGTTTGAATTAGAGCGATTCGACAGAAATTCACATTCAAAGAACGTATCTTTGATTGATTTTAAATCAAAAAGTTATGTTGACACAGACATATTGTCACTCAATAATTATATTACGCGGATACATAATTATCTCGGCTTGAACGAGGAGACCGGTTCAATTAATGAAAATGGGCCTTTAATTACTTGGGCCTTTTGAGTCTTGTTTTTTATTTTGTCTCCAAATTATATAAATAAAAAAGATTTTAAACATTGTAATAACAAAGAATTTACCAATTTACAAGTTGTGACTACGCAGGTGTTTTGAATTGAAAGACTGCGAAAGGAATAAGCATTTTTTTACAATTTTGCATTTTTATATAGTTAAACATTTACATAGGGTTATTCTGATAGATAGCTTTGGATACATAGATATAAAAGATAGATAGATATGATATGAGATTACATGTTTTGAACATTGTAGCTACATAGAATTGAGAAATTTGCAAGTTGTGACGTAACTGGTGTTTTGAATTTAAAGAGTACGTTATCAACAAAAGAAGAAGATTTTTTTTTGCACTTTTATATGTTTAAGCATTTTCCTATTTACTGGTAGATAAAGTTTGTTTGAATCCGCTAGAACATAAAAAAGCTTCTGCCACCACTTTCAGTGAACACTTTTTGGCCCTAAAAGACAAAAACATAGAACACAAAATTTTAATGGCAGATATTAAAAAGCAAGAGCCAGGCACAAAGAATTAATCATTGTGTCTTTAAGCAAAACTTACTACTTTGAAAAAAGAGGTTTCTTTAATGTGCGTAAGGAAATATTTTTTTTGGATTATGTGCACAAACAAAAGTTCTTGATGGTGAACACAACATAGTTGGCCATATTCGTAAGTACGGCCCGGCCAGTCATCTGATGAGGGCAACCGCCCGAAACTTATAAGTCATGGCAAGGCACAAAATTTAGGTAAATAAGTCAAAATTTACACATCTTAAGTAGAGAACACTATAAATTATGTTTTGTTTGTTGTTGTTTTTTTGCAATAAAACTTATAATAGATGGATAGATAGATAGACAGACAGATAGATAGATAGATAGATAGGTAGATGGGTAGATAGATAGATAGATAAATAGATAGATAGATAGGTAGGTAGGTAGGTAGGTAGGTAGGTAGATAGATAGATCTAGCGATAGATAGATAGATAGATAGATAGATAGATAGATAGATAGATACATAGATAGATAGATAGATAGATAGATAGATAGATAGATATACATGGTAGCCTAGTCTTACCTTATTCACGTACGACACAGTGTTTCTCGCCTTCTTCTTCGTACGTGAATAAGGTAAGACTAGGCTACCATGTATACAAAAGCTCCTTATACAAGTTGAGCACTGTATTTCATGACATAAAAAACCTAGAATCTAGATAGATAGATAGATAGATAGATAGATAGGTAGGTAGGTAGGTAGGTATGTGGGTAGATAGATAGATAGACAGACAGACTGATAGAAACACACATAAATATATAAATAACAAGTGCATACACACGTATTTACATAACCAGATAGACAATGTCAGAACAAATTGCACAGCAACAATAGTAATGATACAAATATAAAAGTTAAAATAATAATGACCAGAAAATAACAGCTTATAGTATTGTGGTTATTTTTCAAAATGATAATATAGATGACAACACTAATTGTGGTGGATGATGGTGATAATACTATTAGTGATTATGATTAATATTTACCAGAGGAAGATGGTGAGAAAAAAAAGAACTGTACATTTGATCTCATTGTCAAAATAGGCAGTTTTTATACTTGATAGCAAAGCTAAGTCCTTTCGAAATGCAGAGAATATTTAGTATCATATTTGAAAAAAAGTTTATGTTTCACTGCCTTTTCATTCTTTTGTATTTGGCCCCGACGTATTATGAATATTTATTCGTTACCGTTATTCTCTACTTTAATATTGCACCAAGCATAGAAAAAAATTAAATTAAACTGCTTTTATAACTTTATATCCAAGGGTTTAGTTATCAAATCAGACGTTTCATATTTTCAATACCCGTTAGTTCATTCTTAATATTATTACACATAATAAGCCCTGTAAATGTGTACCATGCCAATACAATTAGAGCAATCGATGAAGAAGCTAGCAGACTAGGCATTATGGCTTTTTGTTCTGACAACAACGCAACCAAAATGCACGAAGGTTAGAGGTAATCCCTTTATGTCGCTGAATGAAACATCACTCTGACTATCCAATAGGAGAATTATCGATCGCTACTTCCGCTAAATCGTCCAACCCTGCACCAAAGGGCAAATTTGTTGGGTTGCTCTCCTTTCTCATTTCCTTGAAGAATTCTCCTTTTGTTTAAGATTTTGAAATCACTATCCAGACAAGATTCTAGACACTCTGGTTCTTGGTTGTACCTATTTATCCAAAGACGATCAATGTTTCCCGATTCGATGTAATTTACTTTCTCCCAGGAGAAAGAGTTCTGACTTGTCTGTTCCCATTTTCCAGGTCTCTAGTCATAATTCTTTTATGGGGTGCATCTTTTGTTGCGAAGTGTGAGATATCTATGAAATATACCGATGTTACTGTGTACCGAGGATGGCAATGATGATGGTTTAGCTAATGTTGGCTGCCTTGGGATGACGATGAAGATAATAAGATTAATTAAGAAGATGATTGTCGTGAATGTAATCGAGATGCAATAACATTGGGTTTGACAGTTCGAAACTAATCAAGATGATAATAGCGACGACGATGGTAAAAGCGATGATGAGAACTGCAATTACAATTAATGTGTTATTGATGATAGTAATGAGGAACAAGGAGCCATCACGAATTAAAGATCAATATTGGATGTAACCATTTATCGAAATTCAACGCTTACAGTTTCAAAAATTTATCATATTCATATCATTTTACAAAGCTGTAAATTATTTTTACTTATGAAAATAGCAGCGTGCAAATTTGTGAAACAAAAACAAGACGAGGCATGGAGAGTGCGCCTGGTTTCGATAATAAAAAAAAACTTAGATTATTTCAGTCACACGAAGCGCTTGGTCACTGCAACTTGCTACTAACATTAGTTTAATCTTCTCTGTTTTATGGCAGGCTTGGCCGTCCCTAAAGGTGTTGACCCCGACCCTGGTGGTCACTTGATTAGAAAACCGGTCATCAACCACTTCCTCGTTCCGGGCGTGATGGGTACTTGGGTTAGCGAGCAATGTTAGTGTTGGGTTCCACTGCATATTCCAGCCTAACGAAAAGTATCCATTTTATCGCTTCACTTGTTTCTCTCGACACTACTAATCTCATACATGGATGAACGTTTTCACTTTCTCTTTGCAATGATACAAAAGATGCACGAACATTTTCATAATCTAAACTTTATCAAATCATCGGAAGTAATTTTTCTTGTGTTTGTGCATTTTTATGCCAAATTTTTATTCTATGATTACAAATGGGAAATTATTTTCCTTCAGAT
>BMAT01002420.1:1011528-1021604 GCA_019649035.1 Elysia marginata | reverse complement strand
AGAGAGAGAGAGAGAGAGAGAGAGAGAGAGAGAGAGATTAGGCAAATCTATATGAAGTTGCCAATAAGAAGGACAAAAGTGCACAAAGATGGACTTGATTTTATTTTATTTTTTTTGCTATTACTGTCAATTTTGTTGTCGTTTCTGTTGTTTTGTAGTTTGTTGTTTTTTGTTTTTTTTTGTTTTTCTTTGCTGGAGTTTTTAAAAATTTAAAATTATTGTTTTTGTTATTTGCTGTTTGAAAATGAGGAGTAGAAAAAAATGTAGACCGGATCGCATTTTTTTTTTTTCATCCGTAGGGAGGATTAGGTTGCAAATCGCATAACTACCGAAGGTTCACCCCACTGATGTCTCTGCTGTGCGCTAGTCATAAGAAAAGTACATTAGAGAAAAAGTTTCCAAAATGAATTAATAGTGTTTTGTAAAAGAGGTAATATTATTCTTGCTATAACGACACTTATAATGAGCTTGAATTCGTAGAAATGGGCTAAAGATTTTTTTAAATTATTATTTGAATCGTGAGTGTACTAAAAGACAAGTCATATTTCGGGCCCATTTTTTTATTATTTTGTAACTCCATAGAAAATTCATGCTTGTTTGTTTTTCATTGCGAGACGCCTAGAACTTTTTTGTTGTTTTTTTTAAGTATGCAGTTTTAATATTATTGAAATATAAGTCTTAGAAAGAAGAAGCAAATAGCTCTGAGCATCTTAAGAACGAAAAAAATATCATTGTGGTCTTAATGCTGTTTTCCTTCTGTTTTTTAAAGCTAAAAGCGCACGATGAACTTTTTGTTGGTCTGTTTAGTAAGCTCTTTTCACCAAATCTGAACCGGCTCTGTGGCCTAGCGGTAAGAGATCGGGAGGTGTGTGGTTCAATGCCCGGCAGAATCAAACCAAGGACTTTAAAATTGGTATTAGCAGCTGATCCTCCTAAGTGTTAAGTCTGGTGTGGCCGGGTGTGGTGTATGCAAGCGCTCCTTACATCACAGTGTAGCAGCACGATTTCAACTGTCCCAAGCGCTGTATTTGATATAATCTCGAAGTTGACTGAGAAGTTAACATTCAAACAACCAATCACCAAATCTGATCGTCTCTTGTGCAATTTTTTTCCTCTCTTTATTATCACTGTTTTTAGAATGAAATATTGCTTTTGAATTTCAATGATGTGATATTCAAAATATTTTTTTTTAAAACAAACTGATGTTTTGTTGAAACTAAGAGACGAGCGTTAAGTGGTCAGCGGAGCATTGTTTTTTTTATCAAGCAAAAGTTTGAGACATTATCAAAAGAGTCAGCACACATTTTGAAGCTAGTTAATAATAAGACATAATCGGAATGCTTGCTGTGGGTTTTCTTTCTAAATCTAACCTGATTTTTTACAAATACTCAAGCTTTCGCAGTGTGTTTCTAAAGGCGTGAATTTGAACAGACTATTAGTATAACCGGTTATTGATATGTTTGTCGGATTTCACGGATTAGTTTGAGAATACTGCTAAATAAATATCGTTAGATTTCATTTTTCCTTTGAAAGTAAAATGCTGTCGACGTCTATTATATCGAACGTACACAATTTTTATGCGGTTAGACATGGATCTTTTTTAGATTGATTGAGTGTTTGAATTTTTTTTACAAGCCCATCCATCATTATCGATGATCTCAGGGCTGATCTTTTTGAGAACATTTAAAATACAGGTATTTATCGATACTGAATAGATTTTTTTTATGTCCGAGAACAAAAAAAAAGTCAAGGGATGCGAAACAGTAATGCACAATCAACCCTTATTACGCTATTGCATATATTCTGAACTTATGAGTTTTTCGTTCCAAATTGTTCAATATATATGTATATATCTGTCAAAAGAGAGAGAGAGAGGGAGAGAGAGAGAGAGAAGAGGGGTGGAGGGAGAGAGAGAGTTAAAGAATCTGTACTAGACCCTATATGGTTGTTTATGGGTAGCAACTTATAATGCCGATAGCAGTATATTGCTTATTAGTCATAGTTCTCATCAGGAGCTTAGTGGTACATCGCCCTAAATCGCCTAGAGATAGCTGTAAGTGAGTTGTCAAAATGCGAAAAAGCCGTGTCGCCATCCCCATGTTTTAGCGAACCCATAGATTGAGAGATGAATTTTCTTTCCCAATAAATTTCCCCGTCAGAGCCATAGATTGAGAGATGATTTTTCATATTACCCGGTAAATTCGCAGTTTTTGTGACGTGCTTAAAAGCTTTATTTCCTATACATTTCCAATTTCCTTTCTATAACACTTTCCTCTCTCTCTCTCTCTCTCTCTCTCTCTCTCTCTCTCTCTCTCTCTTTCTTTCTCTCTAAATATATATCTATCTATCTATCTATTTTTCTCTTTCTTTCTCTTCCTATCTATTTCTTATATCTCTTACGTACCTTTCTGTACATGCGTCCTTTTGTTTGTGTACGTATGTATCTATCTCTCTGAGTATCTATTATCTATTTGTCTATTTACCAGTCTATCTATCCGTGTTTCTCTGTCTGCCTGCTCGCTTAAACATCAAAACTGATCTAGGTCAGAAAAAAACACAATGAGACATCAGGCCAGTCCGCTGCCAGGGAAAGATATTATAAGATAAGATAAATCTCTTAACAACAAGGAATTGTCTGTGCCTAGATATTGGACAAACAGTATAATGTATACTACCACATGCATAGTAATTGCTACTCCCACACACCCGAGGGTGTTGTCACAAAAACTAACGTGGGCAAAATATCTATACTCTTAACTGAAGTCCGTATTAAAGCAGACCTGAGTTTTTATATCGGTTGTTTTAGCTTTGTGTTGAATTGCTCGATCGCCAGAAAAAAACACCAAGAAAAATACTCATTGAATGGATATCTTTGTTATTTAACTAAAGATCGACTCTTCTTTCATTTGAAGATGTTTTGAATATAATTTATCTGAGTTGTAGACTTTTATTGCCCTCTATTAAATTTTTGTACAATATAATATTACTCTTTATCTGTTTCGTTGGATGAAGGCCTGGCACAAAGTTATACCGAACTCACAAGTCTTCAATTGTGGGTGTAGAATAAAGTTACAGTTGAGTTGCTCACATTGAAGAATTTCGATTTTTCGAGAAACAAAAAGCTTTTAATTATTGTGTTATCTAATGTATTAGAGTTAGTGTTAGCATGCCATCTTATTTTTCAATTAGCCTAGGCATGATATGAGCGATTTGGGTTGCTTGTGTTGTAACTTACAGTGAACTGGTAACCGGACAAAATTCATCATTTTTTACAGACAATTAGAAAACGCTGAAAATTTTGAATTTAAACGACGAGGTATTCAGTTTAAATGTTTGCAAACCCGAATAGTTATGGTAATACAGCTAGATTATACTGTTAAGAGATCAATTGTAATTTTACGTTTGCATTACATTACCTCTAGAAATCTCCAGTACTATTTCACATGCCCCCAGAGCCGCTCAGATTGTTGGAATGTCAAATTTAAAAACTCTTTACTCATGACCACAACAATGCGCCGCTATTCATCATTCGTGGTCACACGGTAACTTAACTAATCTCTTAGACATATCAAATAAGTATCAAATTTGACTTGAGCTTGCAGTCTGTTTCCAGTTAGAAGGCTATTAGTTGTAGTATTTTGGTGATGATAAGTGAATTTTTTTAGATTTTATTTCCACCTTAACGTCAAGCCGATAAAGAAATATTAAGGAAATTTATTTGGAGGGGGATGGGAGGTGTTCATGATGATTGATATATCCCAAAATTATGGAGATGAAACCTTTCTACTAAAATAAAAATCTTATTGGCTGAACTGCCAATATTGTTATTTTGATTTATTTGATATGAATTAATTAAATAGCCACCATTTGCAGTCTTCTTTCACCCGGCTTCTAAAATGTTCAGTAAAATTTTATGCAAATCAAGATAATGTTGTTGGGGCTTCTCTTGCTGTGAAGTAGCAAGAAAAGTCAACCCAATAGGAGTAAAAAATACCTGGCTAAAGGCAGTGCTTGAAATTTGTGGGATGCTAATATATGAGCGCCTAACATGCTGCCGTACTGTAATGCTATGAAATATGAGTTGAATTTGCTTTTGGTGTGTATAGGCCTGCTGGGGTAAATATGTAAAGTCATGAGACTGCCTTCGGCGTTGGAGGACTCTAAACATATATATATATATATTCATTTATTCATATTTATGCGTTCAGTGATTTCAAATATTGATTGGTCCCCTTTTTTGTTATAGTTTTAAACCGTTTTGTTTCCAAATTATGTAGTTTCATTTTAAGGCATTAAGAGTTTACAAAACACAGTTATTATGTCTCCTTTGAAAATTATGTTACTTTATGTGCAAAATTTCTGTCGGTCTTATGCTTAAAAGGTTAACTTAAAGTGCGGGTTTTCCGATTCAATTAATTTGTACTGGTGGTTTCTAAATTATTTTTTTAAATGTTCCTTGAAAGAAATCTCGAAGCTAGCATTGTATGTTCAAAAACTGCAACGCAACAGAGGTAAAGTAAGTTCGTATATTTTATTTTAGCATAGCTTATGTTTTCTAGAGACACTTTCTTAAGTTTGATATAAATTAAATCACATGGAAACTTTATAAAGTTTCGAAAAGCAGAGTCTGACCCATAAAATCAATATAATGATAGGTGATAACCTCTTATTATGAGAGTTTAAATCTGAGGCTAAATGAAGATAGCTTACGTAACAGGATTAATCGTGTTGCTAGAAGATTGATTATTATGAAAGGGATGTGGTCATTCATCTCGTTAGCACCGAAAAGCGAAGTTAGTATTGAGGCTGTGCACATTACGAAAGCATTGCGTTTGACTATCAAAGTAGCGGACGCTTCCGAAAGTTAAGAGTATAACGTGAATTAGGGTCACGTTGACCCATAGCAAAAAAAAAAGTTTTACTCTAACTTCCGCCAGCGTCCACCACTTTAATATCGAAACGTATCGTTTTCGTAATGTGCACACTCTCAATGGGAAAACGCTGTAAAAGGCTAGTTGTTCGACTGCATTGTTATAAGCGGTACTTTTATTATGGTTCGATCATAAAATCTTATAAATCTAATGCTTTCTGTTAGTACTGATTAAATAGTTCTAGAATAGTTCAAGCTCTAGTCGCCATATTTCGGAATCTTCTTAGAAAAGTAGTCTCCACAATAACTCTATCCATGACACACTCTTGAATTCTTTTGTGTACCTAATTTATGTTAATTGTGTGCGTTTTCTATAAAAAAAAAAAAGAAAAAGTGTAGAAATCAAATTAAGTTTATAAAAATTTACTTCCATAATAATTGCAGGTTAGGCAAATACAGGTATAGCGAGGTGCAAGGTGCGACTTATGCAACCTACCAATCAAATATATAATATAATATATTCCAAATTTCGAGATTTCTATATAGGAGGATCATAGGTAATACATTTTATAAAGATAGTTAGATGCTTAACTTTTAAGCATTCACCAAGCTGATCCATATAACGGTTTTAAAGCGCGGTCATGATAACTGTCACCAGCTGATTTAGATCTTGGCTCTTCTTCAAGATGCAGTTATTTTCAATCCTTTTAAAATGGATATTCGGTAACAAATTAGTTTTTTTTTTCGTTGATTTGTGCTTTCTAGTAATAAAAAATGGTACCTTATTAAACTGAAAAGTGTAATGTATCGTGCAGCGCCAAATAAAACAACAAAACCTATTGGCTCACAAACTTTACACCCAACCCAACTCACTCCACACACACACTCTCTCTCTCTCTCTCTCTCTCTCTCTCTCTCTCTCTACTTCTCTCTCTCTTTCTCTCGCTCCCTCCCTCTCTCTCTTTCTCTTTCTCTCTCTCTATATATATATCTATCTCTCCATCTCCCTCTCTCTCTCACTCACTCACTCTCTCTCTTTCTCTCTCTCTCCCTCTCTCTCTCTTTCTCTCTCTCATATATATATATCTTTCTATCTATCTCTCCATCTCCCTGCCTCTCTCTCTCTATCTATCTATCTCTCCTCTCTCTCTATCTCTCTTCCTCTCTTGTCGGATAAGAAGGAGTCTTTAATCCCACAGTGGTGACCGTCCGCCTGGACGTCATTCTGCTGATTCTGATCTCCATCTCCGTCTGGTGTGGCAGATCGTTGGAGACGGGCTCATTACGACAGGCGATGACCTGAGACGGACGCTATCGGTACCCGCAGAACTGTGAGACTAGCAACATCGATCGACACTCTTCCAAAAAAAAAATTATAGAATAGTCTTGCATAGTATTTAGTCGAGGAGGATTGGAGGATTATGTGAAACTATTCCCGAAAAACTTGCGATAACCGCACTGCTCCATAGCTCGTGAAAAAAAAAACAATTAAAATCATAGGATAGTCTTGTGTTTTTATCATTAGGCTTGAACTAGTTCCGTGATAGCCATTTGAACCCGATACCCAAACTCTGGCGATAGCAAATTTATCACATTTAAAAAAAACAAGACGTAGACATAATGCATTTTAATGTCGTTAAATTCGAACGAAATATGCAGACAAAAAGCAGAAAATATTTTTCGTTTGAAGATAATAACACTTTTGGATTTATAAATTGTATTTGGGTCTAGTTTTCTTCTTTCTTGTAAAACAAAAAACTTGAGTTCTATATTATCGCATGTTAGGTCGGGTATGTTTTGAAAAATATAACTGCTCACAGCAACGTTTAGCAAAAAGGTATTTGGTGAAACGTACATAGATCAAAATAGCAAGTCTTCATTCAATAATGTAGAGCATTGGCCCAAATTGCAATAAAAATCATTACAATGTTTGGCAAGGACTTCCAAGTGTACAAGTGAAACTTTGTGGTATAAATTTATGCATCGATGGAAAGGCCTCTTAAAAGCGCTTTAAAATGGTGCAAAAAATATTTTTATGTCTTAATTAGCTCCTGAGTTTTAGCACTTAAAGGCGATGAATCCAAGTGGTCTAATTTAAAAAAATTAAGAAAATCGGACTAGGCTTCGTGATATAGAGGCTAAAATGGCATTGTTATCTTCTCTCAACCTTTAAAATACATTTTGACATTCTTTTGATGGTCTCGCAAGTATAATATCCTGTAATGAAAAAAAAACATCATTAGTTTTCAAATCCTGCAAAATATTTTGGAGTCAAAATGTAACCAGTTACTCGAAAAAATGGCCATTTTCTAGGATCGACCGACATTGCATATACAGTTTAGACAAATTCTGTGGGAGAACTACACGATTTATGAGCGGTTCACTTGCGTAATATGGTAAATTGTATAATTCCCTGTAAGGATGCGCAGGTCATAGAGTGACTGTCATGTCGCAGTATCGGACGCGTATCATACCGAAACGTAAATGTGAGTTGTCTTTCTTGAATGAAAACCCTCAAACTGTGAGCATTCCGTTGCTTCGTTATTTTGTACATGTGCGATACCAATAATCGAAACAGTAATCTGTGCCCACTTTTTTCGACTTGAAAATGAATATTACCGGGATCGCCTCTTCACGAGAGATGTTTAAGTATGTGTTCTTTGTTTTAGACAGAGAAGTCTTGATAATGCCGTTTAATATATCATTAAGATGCAGTTCTCCTGTGTGGCGTGTTTCTTTTCGCTGGATTAAGCCTTGAAACTATCTATTTTTAAGATAAAAACATCAACACTCGTTTCAAGACTCTAAAAAAAGAGAAATTCAGTCAATGAGTAAGAAAAAAAATTTGCAATTCTTTTATTTCTCTTACATTTTTTGTGTCAACTTGTATATATGTATATGTAAAAGAACTAAAATAAAGAGCAACAGGTTTTAAGTTATACAAAATAAACCCATTTTTATCTGATAGAACACGAGGAAGATGTGACACTAATGACTTCACGCAGTCTTGATCAAATGAGTGTAGTGATTTTTGTCTTCATAAAGCAACAAACATGTTTCCAACTGGAAGCTGGTTCGTCATAAGTTCAATGGTTGGCTTTGATTCTCATAAGGAGAGTGTGAAAACGTGGCATGATGCATCTTTTTTCAAGGACTATAATTTTCTCTTCTAACACCATCTCAACGCTACATAGACTAAAATCAACTTAAAGTTAAATCATTTGTCATGGATTCACCACGAAAAGAACACGTACACCGGCCGCACAAAAGATCCTCTTTCCGGATGCCCATCAGCCGTCGGTTTAGAGCTGAGTTCACTCCCTTGCCTCAGACCGAACCGGACTCTCCAGATGGAGGTGAAAGGGTGGACTTTGCGAGTCGCCGTAGCGTCAAGGGAGGCGGATATAAAGGCATTAGACTTTCAGAGTTCGGAACTTCACCGAGAAAAGACAGGCCGGGTGTTTCCCCTAGAAGAGACAAATGTGGAATCCTAGCTAAAAGGGAGCAAGAGGAAACGACCCGACTGTTAGACAAAGCTTCGACAGAAACAGAGGACGGTGATGAATTAGACATTGGCCTTAGAAAATCAGGGGGTAAGAAAGGGACCAAAATGCTAGCACATTCTGGACCAGCAATGACTGAAGTAGGTGAGGACAATGTTAAGCACTCGGGTGCAATCTGTGAGAAAATGAAGAGGGAGAAAAAGGAACAAGGAGAAGAAATTCCTGACGACAAGAGACGTCGCCGAGAGCTAGGGCTGATAGCAGCAGCAGAGCGTAAATGGAGGCGTCGAGATCATTTCGACCTGGCTTCTAGTGTCCGGGAGCCGTTTTTGCAGCAGGGAGGTTCCCGCGGCGCGTCAAATAATTCTCATTACAAAAGAGGTTCGGGGCCGTGTGAATTTGAAGCTGGGGGTTTGGCAAAGTGGAAAATTAGCAGTTTCCGAAGCAGACGTAAGAGCTTCGGCAGCGAAAGTGAGAAACGGCGTGGGGAGCGCTTTCAAAGAGAGAGGGAGATGGAGCAGACCGGCCACCTCAACGCCGATCACTGTCCCAGCGAAGACGAAGACGACGATTTCGAAACTGAGGAAGAGTCCAGCGACTCGGCATCGCATGTCTGCGACTTTAGCTGTCCTCTGGTGCTTCATGGCCCGTGTCCCAAGTCACTGCCTGGCGGCAAAAAGAAGCTCAATGGTGGGTGGTCTGTGATTGTTTCTCGGGTAGAGCTTATCATCCTCATCATCATAACTACCATCAACATTATTATCGTCATTATCCTCAACATCACCAATACCCCGTCATCTTTTCTCTCCATCAATATCATCATCATCCTCATCATTATTACTGTATTATTATTTTCATCATCATTATCATCACCATTATTATCATCATTATCAACATCAGCAACATTTAAATCATTGATGGCACACTGCATAGTATAATCGTATGTTGGTTATCAGCAATACCTACAGAAGCTCTATCGTCATCGTCAAAACCATGGTTATTTTCTTAAGATTGCTTTCCTTGAGATTTATAATTTTTTAGCTTTTGATCGGTCGTTGAAAACGATGCAGATCTGCATTACCTCATACGAAAAGAAACAATGATAGGAAACCAAATCCTGTTTTGGTCCTCTTGATTTTGTCTTTAGCCGTTAAAGACAAAGCTTATGAACCTATGAGTGTTAATTATTTTTCTATCTAGCTCTCTCCATTTTTCTATACTTCCATCGCTCTCTGTCGTTCTATTCGGCTACCGACTCAGCTGTGTTTTTTAGAGCAGAAAGCTATCTCTTTCCTACTTTCCATGTAATCTTCTGCTAATCCTGCCGCCTTACTTTCCGCCGGGAAAAGCCTATACCTTTTCTTCTTAATCAACGCTAATGGTATTTCTTCTCTCACCCTCACTTTCTCTCATAGTTTTTCTCAGTTCGGCTTTCATTTGTCTTCATTTCTTCATCCACTGCTAAGATTTGTCTACCAAGCCACGTTTAAGGCGTTGATAAATCTATCTGCCCGGGTTTGTAGTTGTCTGTCTCAAAAGACATGTATCTATATTTCTTCACACGCTTGTTTGAATACTATATTGCTGTTTATCCTGCCAAGCACTAATGTGTCTATCTATCCATCCATCCATCCATCTATCTATATATCAAACAATCTATGCATCTATTTACGTTTTTATATATCCATCCATCCATATCTATC
>BMAT01002420.1:970446-985287 GCA_019649035.1 Elysia marginata | reverse complement strand
GCGGCTATCTTTAAATAGGTGGTCGCCATTTTAAAAAAGATGGCGGCCATCTTTAAATAGATGGCCGCCATTTTAAAAAGCGTTCGCTGAAAATAGCGTTGCATAGGGAGGAGAGCGCTCGCGGCGAACCGTTTGCTTGCTCTTCGCGAGCGCTCGCGCAATGCAACGGCCCTCTGGTTTTGCAAACTCATCCCTAAACACACGCTCTGCCAGCCAAAGCACGCTGTACCCACAGATAGAGAGGCAAAAATCAGTGCCTACTGAGGGTAACAGGTAGGGCATAGAGAAATAAAGGGTGAGAGGAATGTAGAGGTGGGATTAGGGTAGAATAACAAGAAAGGAGAAAAAGAAAGAGATGTAGATGGGGAAAAGACAAAGACAAAATTAGATGACGGGAAGATTAACCTTCAAAAAGAAAAGTACAATTCGAAAATGTGAGCAGTTTTTTTGGCAGTCCAGTCTTTCATACGAAACCGCGGGTATTTTGTAAGGGATTATCAATATTGAATCTCCCATGAATGAATTGGTTTAGAGACAAAACAAAATCATACACATGCTTTTTTTCCAACATAGTCACCATACAAATCGGCACACTTTTCTCATTATCTTTTAGGCTTGAAAAGACCTTGAAGCAAAACTCTCCTGGTTGCGTCTACAATCAATTTTCAACAGTACTGGAAATCTCATTTTTAATCATTTGCGTTCTTTTCAGTTATGCCTTCAATGAACGAAGGGCCAAGATATACCTACACCTGTAAGCCGATCAGGACAACCGTTTTCTGTCACACAATCTAGCGATTACCTGCAAAACCACTTTCTTTCAGCTTTCAATTTCCCTGTCAACAGGAGAGGGACTCGACTAGCAAAGACATTTGACATGTTATACAAATAATCTTGCAAAGCTATCTATACTGTTATTCAAAGTTAATGATTTATACTAACATTTTTAAGTTATACGTTAATGTCTATGTTCATAACGGTTTGTTTTCTAATGAGAAGTTTGTCCAAAGATATTCCCCTAGTGGGATCAATAAAAGATTTGAACCTTTGAATCTTTGAATCTTAAACTTCAAGATAAGACATACTAGTTTCCTCAACAGTGTTTCCTATAGCCATCCTTTCGATCTCGGAGGACAAGTTTCTTTAACTTCAGAACAATGTTCTCAGTTCGCACATCCTTTGAACGGTGAGTGTGGATCTTATGTGTGTCACATTAAAATGTCCACACGTGAGCTTCTCGCACAAAAATGTAGCAAGAAAAAATAAATGATGGGTTTCTTTTCTAATACTTCTCTTACACCTCTTGATTGACTTCAGTGGGTTTTATTTTAGCCTGTGATGTTGAGATATTATTTGATAATAGGGCACACCTTAATCTTTTCCTTTCTGCCGGGAGAGGGAAACTGCATTTGTTTGGGGGTTTTTTTGTTTTTGTTTTGTTTTTTTTTTTGCTTGGGGATGGGTTGTTCACTTTAAAGCGTAGCAGCGCAAAAAGGTATGACTAGATTTTAGCAATCTTTGCACAGTTTAATACTAGATGCGGCTAAAATATCTGTTAAATTTTTATTGACATCCAAGAACTCCTTCACGGTCACGGAGATTCAATGTAGATAATCTCTCGAACTACCAGGAGATAAATATGTCAACGCCAACCTTGTTTTTTTTTTTTTTTTTTTTTTTTTTTTGGAAAAACAATTTCAGGAAACTAAAACTATAGCTAAAACTCACCAAACTATTGTGGGTCAAAACAACGCTTACCTTCTCTTTCCCTTTCTATTTGCTGAGTCCCCTTCCGTTTTTTTTCTCCCTGTCTCCTGCTACATTTTTCATGTCTCTTTAACTACGTTTTGAAGTCCACCGTTTTATTTTCTTTGTTCGTGTCTGGCACTTTCTCTGCGTATCTCTCTGTCTCTCCCAGTCTCTTTCTGTCTCTCCCCCCCTCTCTCTCTCTCTCTCTCTCTCTCTCTCTCTCTCTCTCAGTGCCGCTCTCTTTGTCCTCTCCTCTTTGATACTGGAACTCAAATGGAAACTTGCAAATGTTTTTAAAACGTAATCTGCAACTGCAATGAGTGTTTCTTTTAAAGCGTGTCTGTGAAATTGGGGGGTAGCATTACCATCATGTAAAAAAGTTTCAGTAATTGATCAGGCTCTTGCAACATCCGTGAATAAAATGTCCGCGATCATCCTGGTTGTTTGTAAGGGAATCACGGTGCTTTATGTTATTGAGGTCTTGTACCCGAGTCTGTGGCGCTGATGCGTATGGTCTGTGCAAAGGGAGTGGCATGTTGGCGCTCACAATCATGCTATCAATAAACGGATCGAATAGGAGTGACTACAACATCTGAAACAGAGCTTAGGCTTTTTATGCTCGCGGTGTTCTTGTGGTAAAGATGTAAAAGTCACTCATCAGCCTTTAAGGGTGCCCATGCAATCATTTAATTGATTTTTTTAATGATCGTACCTCCTATATATATACATTTAAGAAGGAGATGTAAATTACATAACACTTAGTGCAAATCGTTATTTAAGATTTTTCAACTTTCGTGTTTAGAGACAAATTGTTTTGTGGTTATTTTTTTATTTTTAAGGTCTCTTAGAAAAGCTTTACTTTTAGTTCGCCTTTATGTGTGTTTGGGTAGGGGCGGGGCAGGAGTGTTGAGAGTAAAATTACTATTTACAATAATGATGTTATTTGATTATGACTTTTTCTTGTGTTTCTTCCTTTTTACCTGTCTTCATTATGTTCACGGGTAACTTAATTACTATATTTAACTTAGGGTTGAACAATCTTTGGTGCAGTTTAACGATAGTTTCACCGAGGTTTTTGAAGCAAAGAAATTGAACGAGATAAGCATCCGACCATGCGTCGAATAAACTATTAATATAGAAATGGTTACTACAAGAAAGTTTTGTGAAAGGTGGGTGGGCGTTTAATTCATTCGCTTCATATACCTCGGTGAAACTATGGTTAAACTGCACCAGGGATTTTTTAACAATAAGTTTCACTTCGGCATTTTCCATTCCGGAACCAAACGAGAGACTGAAAGATGACCATTTCTATACAACCCACCAAGAGCCTAGGTGTTAAGTAAAAGGCAAGTTTTTACGTCATGGGGAAGGCTCCATAGCGTTCAAAAACATACTCTGGTTTGCGATCATTGGCTTGTTATAGTGTCGTGCGAAAGTTTATTAACTCCTCCACCTCACAGAAGCAAGTATGGTAGCAAGTGAGACAGCTTCCATTGGCCTTTAAATAGGCTAGTAGATATTACATTATGCCCACACCGGCTCTGTGGTCTAGCGGTAAGACACTCGCTCAGAGATCGGTAGGTGCGAGGTTCGATAGTCGGCCGAGTCAAACCAAGGACTTTAAAATTGGTATGAGCAGCTGATCCGCCTAGTGTCTGGCATTATGGATTTAGTGTTAAATCTCGTCGGCCCGACTTCAGGATAATGTGACTGGCTGGTGGTGTGGTGTGTGCAAGTGCTCCTTACATCACAGTGTGGCAGTACACTTTTAATTGTCCTAAGCGTCGTCTCTGATATAACCTCGAAGTTGACTGGGACGTTAAAATTCAAATAACCAAACCAAACCATTTTGCACAAGCTTTCGTATTGAAAACTTTTTAGAATTATTCTTGGTTTATGTCTCCCTTATGCTAGAGGTATTAGTTAGTTCCCCGATGGGGATGTGTACTTCATTATCGTAAAATGAGTTGTGTCCTTGAGAAGATTAATAATTGTATTTCCCCTCCTCCGCCGAAAGAAGAACTAGCAACAAAGCGGTGTTTTGAGAGAGATGCTTTAAGGTGATATATGTAATCACAGGCGGATGCCAGGACTTTACATGTTTAACTTAGTCTGGATTTTATATCCATCTAGCTCTTGATATTTTTTTGTATAATAATTTTGGGATCTGGTTCGGCGACATCGACCAAAGTAGACCGTTTTTAAAATATTGTACTGGTAGTGAGATACTGATCGGGAGCTACACAGCAAGAAGTCTCCAGAGAAGAAACCCCCTTCATAGCTAGAGTTTCGGTCCTAAACTTCTGACACTCTAAGGGGCCGAGCCACAGATGCCTTCCTGCTACCTTTTTTCCTGCCTACTTCGGAATTCGAACCTGTATGTACAGATTATAAGTCCGGTGTTGTGTCACTTCAGCCCACTGAGCTCCCTGAGATTAGAGTATTTTTACTCCTTATGAAGCAACTGCTCACTTCTCATGCTCCAAATTCAACGGGAACTGTTTTCTGTTGTTTCGGCTCGCAGTTTCAAGGCTTTGGTTCGTTTGTTGCCACTGATTATCTAGTGATTGTGATTGAGAGTTTTGCTCAAAATATCGTTGATCCCGCAAATCCTCTGGCGCCAATCTCTATTGGCATTATTTTCGTCCTGTAGCCCTTTTTTCTAGCTCAGTCTTTAGTCAAGTCCAGATATTTTTGTAGGTATGGGTCTGTTCCATTCTGCTTTCATAATCATGGTACCGTCAGTTCCACCATGATGAATTGTTGTACTTATTAATGCTATTATCATTTTATTAGAATAAATGTGTTAGTATTAGTGTAGCTTATTATTACTGGTAAATATTTAGGAATTATACTTTTTTTTATTTTAAGAGGGGGGGGGGTGTCTCTTACTCTATATAAAGCGTGAGTTCTCTTTGTTTTATCACTGTACTTTTATCATTTCTATTATATGTTATTACATGTATTATCATGAATATGATTATTATTGAAAATACAATTTACACATGTTTTCATTATAACTTGCTATCAAAGTTGCTTTGTTTGGGTTTAATAATTACTTCAATTTTATAGCTTTTAGCATCTTGTTTGTATTCCTCTTTCTTTCTGTCTTTCTTTCCATGGCATCTTTATCTCGGCCTAGCTATAGAATTTACAAAAACACAGCACAATCCATATCAATAAAAAAAATTCCGGTTAGCCATTAATGTTCTGCTTCTCAAAATATTAGAATGCTGTTATATTTTGCATACGCGTAATATTCATATTGTCTATGAGACACAATCTTTTACAAAGTAATCCGTGCGGCATTTAGCTGTGCCTGTCCTAAGATGCTTAGGTTTAGATCAATATCAGAGATTACTCAACTCAATATAAGGTTGTCTGTTTAACACCCGCCTCTCCCGTCCTTGGCAACCATAGGCTAAACATACGAAATATTAAACTTTTTTAAAAGCTCCTAAACGGCCGTGAGATGCCTTTATTCCGATTTTGAACCAAAGATGTTTTTCAACCTTGTTTAACCTCCCCTAAGCTTCCTCGTGATGCTAATAGGCCCAACAGTGCTTTTATTTTTTTGTTTACTTACTGGAAGAGAGAGACAGACAGACAGAGGAGGGTTGATTTGTGTTTGTGTGCAATTTTCTTATTACTCCTATGTTTTACTGTTTATACGTATATATGATATGCAACTGTGAAAACAAATTTCCTGCGGGATAAATAAATCTATCTCATCTTACCTAATCTTATCTTAATATTTTGTAAACAAAAGTTTATTTGTTTAGTTGGCTTCTTAACGTTTTCCTAAGAGTACATGTCTTTGCTATCAAGAAGCTAATCACCATTTTGTTTCAGTCTTTCTTTACAACTTATCAGTTCATAAAATCTATTAAAAAATGGACTTCATATTCATTGTTTTGTTCAATTGTTTTACTACATGTATTAATAATTTAATAAATCACTTTTCGAATTCGAGAACAATTTCTACGTATAATGTTAGCTCATAGCAGAAGTTCTAGTTATGATTGTTGCGAAAGAGGAACATATTATTTAATGGAAGAGCGAACGCAAAATTATCTTTTCTCAATATTTGTTCCATAAAAAAGATTTGACTGATATAAAGCAGGTCGATGTAATACATGGGTTGCTTGTAATACCCAGCATAATTATCGAATAATGAGTAAAATTTAAAGCTGAAAATATAATACGAGGAAAGTAAGTTATATATGAAGTACATAGAGTTTTATTCTGTGTTTCATATAACCTTTTCGCGATTGGGACGTACATGGATTAGATGTCACACAAAGTGTATGCTTTAGGATAGACGGTTTAGGAGGACGATTGGTAGAAATTTGATGCGCGCCTTTTATTGTAGAGGCTAGTAAAAAAGTATTCGACCTGTTCGAGCAATAGATCTGGCTGTATCAAAAGTATGCATATTTGTTTGTTTTTTTTTGTCCTAATACATTGTGTTTTTCTAACTGTATTTTCTATCTCAGGCTTTACCTCCACACTCTCTTTTTATCGACTTCCCTACTGTTTGTCGCCCTTCCCTGCGCGCTCTCTCTCTCTCTCTCTCTCTCTCTCTCTCTCTCTCTCTCTCTCTCTCTCTCTTCCCTCGTTCTAACCACATGCCTCTCTCACCCTACATTTCTATTCCTTATCCTATCAATTAAAACCTTTGACTATTTTCACATCTCCCCCTTTTTATTTATCTTTTTCCCTGTTGCTTTATCTCCTTCTCTCTATTCAAGTCCCGCCCCCAAACCTCTTTCACACTTTTAAATCTATTACATTTCCTCAAATCTTTTCCTTGTTTTGTCCCTTCTTAATCCTTTCCTCCACTTTGCGAACTTTCATATTTTTTTTCTTTTTGGGATTAGAGACTACGAAAACCGAAAATACGAACCAGAGCTCTTACCTCTTTAGGTAGGCTAACTTAGGAGGCTAGCGTCTTTCATGATCATTCGATTTAATCGTTACAAGCATTGTCCGAATCGTGAAGCTCGTTTCCTCTAGCTTTTTACGTAAGTCCGAATGCTGGTACTTTCCCGAATGTAGGTGTTGGTCTCTTTGCATTACATCTTCAGCAAAAAATGTTTGTTTCTCCATGGCAGTGTTTTCTACCAAATTTAATGTTAATAACGATATAAGATCTCGGAGTTTCTTTTTGCCGCCATTTTGCCTACTATATTCTGGAAAATATCATGAATCAGGAAATATTCCAGTTTAGGGTTCTCTGCATTGACGAATTACAGAGCCATCCACTGTCCTTGCTGCCATCAATAAAGTCTTGACTTGTCTCGAAACTTCCGTCTGTCCTATCTCATCTATTATTATTTCTCATTTGTTTTGTTTGTTTTTCCCCTCTCTCATTGTACCACCTATTAGCTGTTAATGTTGGTGACCTCCGAGCTTTCTGCAGTCAGTCTGGATCAGGCCGATTACCTCATTGATTTTGAGGCAGGTTTTTTTTCCTAGTCTAAAGCGCCTGTGATTACTTTTTACCAGTGTTAATAGATGGCTTAGCAGTTAGGTTCTATCACTCAGAGTATTTCAACATGGTCGTTACTCTGGCTTTGTCGTACTCATACATCTCTTGAGTAGATTACTACATGTATTGATGTGCAGTCTGGGCTTCGCTTGCGGTAGTAAAATTGCCAAATTTGAAAAACCTTGTGAGCTATAGAAAAAATTAGTTGCATAGAATTTACCGTAATCGTCAGAATATCCGATGACATTTTCAATGACCCAAAGATGTTTACCTTTATCTTTTTTTTGTGTGTAAAATTTATTGTGATCTTGAAGACTGAGCAGGGCTTATAAATTTGTAAGGTAGCTCAAAATAACTAACTGTGTTATTTTCTCGACGAAGATCAAATGAACTACTTCCCCTTTTTAATTATATAGCTTACACATAACAAAACCTCATTAGTTTTGATTTTTTTGTCAGCGTTATGTTTTGAAGGTCTCATTTTGGGCGCATTTGCTTACCAGCCAGTCTATATCTTTGATGCTGTTGGTTGCGAGATGGTCGTGGTAGATCCGATTTCATTGGCTTTAAATGGGATGAATCAACGCTGATTTTCAGTACATAAACTATTGGCTTTTATAGTTACCTCAAAACGAACCGGTGGTTACAAGTCTCCGCGTTTAATAAGTTCTTTAAATTCATTCTATATCTGGCAGCTTTTGATCTATTGTTTCTTTTTCTTTACAAAGATTCAATTGTAAGCAGAACACACGCTTTGTAAACAAAAAAAAGCATTTTCACACATCAAACCAATGTAATGTACACTGTTTGTTTTGTTTTTGTTTTTGTTTTGTTTTTTTTGTTTTTTGTTAAGAGAGAAATCAGACCTTGCTTAGTTGTCAACAAAATATTTCATGGTAATGTAGTACTTTTTTAATCCTATGGCAAAATTGTTTGAAATTTTGGTTGGCCGCAAAAAAAAAGTAAAAACTCTCTAAATTTAAATTTGGTGTATTATAGTTATAGCTTCAAAAGCTCATGTTTATGTTATTTCATGATATTCATGTTTTGACACATGAAGCGCAAAGTCCGCCTGCCATCTTGATAGCCAAATGCTCCTTGTATGATACACAATAACAATTCAATGCAGACACTCTTTTCATTATTTTGAGGATTAGGTCAATTAAACTTACTAAATCTTTTAGTTTAGTCTTTCAAACTCTTTGATAAGTATAAGGCCAATTACCAAACACTTAATAATTCTTTTAATTAGGTCTTTTGAGTTCTGTTTTATTGAGTCAATTATGCTAAGTAACTTCTTTTCTTTAATCTCTTGAGCTCCATGTTGACGTCAACTACACTTACTAACTCTTTTTGATTTAGTCTATTGAGCTGCCCGCTAACTTAAGCCCCTTTCACATGACGCGTATCCTTTACGGAAGACTCTGGAGCGGCTCCGGACCGGAGGCTTTAAAAAGAATTCTGTCCCTCTATATCACCTACACTCTTTGATATGGGAACGCGCCATGTAAAAGCAAGAAACGGATCACCGGACGGGAGCCGGTCTGCAGTCTTCCGTACAGGATACGCGCCATGTTAAACCGGCTTAACAGATTCATTTACACAATAATTGCTCATCTTCTAGCAGTGGCGGCACGACCAGTCTTTCCAACGTGAGCGGCAGCCTGAGTGAGCGCATGCACGAGCTCGTCCGGGCCTTCTCCAGCAGAACACAAAGAGCCAAGAAGAAAATTTCTCAGCCTCCCACACCCTCGTCGGACTCTGAATTTGACGCGCAATCTGGTAAGCGATGAGTAAATTAACGTAAAGACGATTTACGCTTTTTAAATGTTACAGCCATTTTATTCTCCTCCAGTTTACTTGTTCATAAAAGTTTTTTTTCTGGAAATGGAGTGTTCGAATCTACATGATCGTCGATTAAGTCAAAAAAATAATAAGAACATTTTGACGGTGTGTGTGTGTGAATCAGCGTTTTCAATATTTTCATCTCGGCTTAAGCTGTTGGGCATCTATCTTTTTGTAAATTTATTTCGGTACTGAAACGTTGTACGGTTCCGGTATTGCCAAGATTGTTGCTTACTCGGAATGAAATAGCTCCCATCTGTTATAGATTTTAATTACAGGTAGAACCTTTTGACTCTAAGTCTATGGCTAAATAAAGTTCTTTGACAGAACATGTATAAGTCGATGGGTTACTGTTGCATTCTCTGTATGTGAATAGATCTCAACGACATTAATTGACCTGGAATGGATTCATGCACCAACGTTTGCACCAAAGAAAAATAGACCACGTTTTTATTAAATATTATTTGATTTCAAAAAAAGAAACTCATATTTCTACAGTGAGATTTTTGTGCACATGATTTTCAGTCTAAGCGACAATATTCTTCAACTTTATCCAGCGGCTTTTCTCTTTTTTCTTTTTATTTTAATTTTACCTCTTGTTTTGAAATGTACTACAGTAATAGTATGGTGCGCAGATTTAACATCACTGCCTCGAAGGACTGAAGAAAACATTATTCACAAGTAAAGATTGAATATTTAAATTTTTTCCTTCAGCTAATAACAGACGTTAAAAATAGTATTGCTCCTATAATTATGTTGAACACATCGTAGGAACTGAAATAAATATAAGAGTTACAGAAAAAAACCGCTAGATACTGTAGAAAAAATATGTTTTAAAAATTGTTTAAGACATTTTGGAAGCATCGTTTTGAGAAGCAGAAAGGTTATTGTCCATAATTTATTGTAAGTTCTTTTTTTATTAAACGGACCATATCCTTCAAAACACTCAGCTCAAGCGTTTAGCATCTTTAATATACTCATCATCTATGAGGTATACAATAATATAATATCATTGTATCTCACTAGAGGTCCTTAGGTCTAGCACTGTTGCCTCGGCCTCCTATGTTTCGACAGCTTTATTTCTTTCTCTCTACCACATAATCTATGAGGTTCTTTAATCAAAGATTCTTTTTAGAGTTACACTTTGTTAACACAGCACGATTTCTTCTCTTTTGTATATTACGCACGTTATTGTTTGTATGTTTATTCAGGGATATCTGGAGGAGATGACCCACCACCAGGACCACGCACTATAAGGTCATTCTTGCCGTCTGAGTCTCGCGCCAGCGATGCCTTGTCACATGAAAATCCCGACCACTTTGTGGGGGTATGGCACTGTAAGGTCAAGATGCCGCGGTGGATTAAAAAGCTACACTTCCCAGCGACGCTCGAACCCCACAGTAAGTAGTGGATTAAAAAATTACACTTCCCAGCGACACTCTACGCGCTCAGTCCTAAAAGTGGATTAAAAAACTACACTTCCCAGTGACACTCGAGCCTCACAGTAAGTAGTGGATTAAAAAACTACACTTCCCAGCAACACTCGAGCCGCACAGTAAGTAAGCTAGCACACGTAGTGCAGACAGCTTGATATTTAGAATGCATGAAAAGAATAGTTGTATACTTTGGGTTTGAAAGCTGTTTCTTGGGCAGAGTGCGATTGTTTCTGCACCCCTTTTCTTTTTCTACAATTTCTGCGAACCCTTTTGGTTCTTCATCTCCTCGACGTACTATTTTGATAATTATAGTAGGATGTCCAGACTCATACGAGTAAGGACATGTGACTGTCTCCAGCAGCAATAAACAGATTTCAGTATGCGTTTCACTGAGCAGTATAATAGATTGACTTATACAACTGAAATTTGATGGAAGTTAAAGTGTAGACAGCAGAAGTACACTACACATTTTCTCAAACGATTATTGTCGAAACAGATATTGAAAAACTTTCATGTGTTTATTCAGAACATTTTTATCAGCAAGTTAAACCTACAAGACGTTCTTTTTTTTCTTTGTATTTCGTGAGCTTAGAGCTTCATGTTGATAACCATTCATGGCTAACTTACTTTTAATCTATCATGTTTAGATCATGTTAGCGGAATAATTAACTAAAGGATGGGAAGAAAGTAACATGCCACGGTCCTTAAACTTGACACAGGCTTCGATTTTATTTTGCCATAACACGAATATAACGAAGAACTGCATTTTTTCTTCTGTATTTTCAGGTAAGATCTACGTCTCGTGGCTTTTTCTAGTCACCCTCGCGTTTATGTACAACGCTATCGTGATACCGTTGCGCGGCGTGTTTCCCTATCAGACCGACTCTAACGTACGCTACTGGATGTGCGCCGACTACTTCTGTGACGTTATATACGTCTTGGACATATTTTTCTTTAAAAGTCGCCTTAGATTCATCAACAACGGTGTCGGTGAGGTAAGTTCTGCTTCTACAGTTAGTCAGGCCCTTGGTAGACATCTTGAGGGTTTTAACCTAGATCGTGCCCAATGGGGCTGTTTTAAGACTAACCTCTATTGTGTATGAAATTCAAAAGGTGGGCTCACCAGCAAACTCTCTCATGGGCGAGGTAGTTTATTCGAGTAAATCTAGTGCAGAATCTAAGCCTAATAACTCACCATTGTCCAAGGGAACTACTCTTAAATAGTTTTTTTTAAAGTTCATAGATCAGCCCTATAGAAAATCAGGCTTCAAAATTGCGTACAGATAGATCTAGACTCACTTTCTAACCTTTCCACAGGGGATTCACGTGAAATATTATAATAGACAAGAGTAAGTCTGTGTAATGTCAGTATCAATTGGGGTATCTATATAACTTGGCAGTGTCTATTGGGGTGTCTATTTAACATAGCAGTATCTAGCGGGGTATCCTTGTAACATGGCAGGTTCTATTGGGGTATCCCTGTAACATAGCAGTATCTATTGGGGTATCTTTGTACAGTAGAAAAGGTTCATATTAAAAGCAGATGCATGCTTCTATTTTTATCCTGTAATCTTTAGAAAGCTACTGGGTTGGTAGTGATTTTTTTCTGGCCTCACCTACCAGGCTTTTAATTTTAACCATGTACATGTGTATACAACAAACTGCACCATCCCCTTGTAGAGGAGATAGGGGGGAAATGGAATAAGCTTTAAAATGTGTTAGCTGCAGGCGAGTTACAATATTCAGTTAGGGTGTAGATATCTTATAAATTAGTCAGTTTCCTAAGGTAATTTTTGTTATTTATCTAACAAATATAAGCTGCAACTCTTAACAGAATGACTATTTTATAAAAGTCTAAAAGTATTGCGGACCGCTGGATATTGCTAGAGTAAAGACTACTTTAAGAAGTTTCGCCTGAGCATACACCGAAAGACGGTGTGCAACGTTTATCTAAAATAATATATTTCTTGGGAAGCAAGACAAAAAACGGAATCGTTTTAGTGAGAACTTTTATAAAAAATTTTCTTATCAGAAAGAAAACTGTCAGTTTCGTTCTCATTCTTCCTGACTTGATAAATCCATAAACCGAACCTGGCAAGAACAATGATGCTCGAGCAGGTTTTTTTTCTTTAATTCAAAGATTACCATATTTGTTCATCTTATTATTGTGGACTTTCACATTTTGTTCATTTTGTGTTACGGATTTTGTGTCTGTTTCTTCCCACAAGTTAGGGCTGCGTTCTAGAATTGGTTAGATTTATATACTGTTGGTAGTTTCTTCTAATCAAAGCTCAGTATAACCAAAGATTTATGCCACCTTGCACTAAGGAACCCTGAGTTTTTTTTCTATTTGAACTCCCTTAACCACCAGCTATAGAAATGTGCTTTTATCTCAAATTTTGCCGAGTTAGTATGAATGGAGGAAAACTGTCTACGTAAACGAAATATACAAAGCCACACTGGCACTGCCCAAAAGAAGATTTTGGGGGATAAAATAATGTATATCCATTTGAAATATGGGATATCCTCTGATATTTTTCACTTTATATTTTGTCTATGGGGCAAAAGAATGCTCTCATAAAATTTCTCACAGCCTATTTTATTGTTTTTGACTGGAAAACAATCACTTTTGGTTGTGCTTTCAATGGAAAACTTAGGAAAGGGTACAATAGGAGTTCGATGCGTTTGGCCCATATCCCTTAAAAATTAATTTGTGAAAAGCATGAGCCTTCTCTGTCTTTTCCATTGTCTTGGATAATTGAAAATCAATACATTATTTCACAATTTGGTATACCTAAGCATTTATCTATTTCAAACTTGTTATTTTTGGAGTTTTGTACATACAATTATGCGCCCTAGAAGATTTACTGCCCTGTGTTAGCGCTGGAAGAAATGTAGTGCGGGCAAAGAATCACGAAGACTTAGTAACCCTCAGTCTGGTGTCACTAGCGCTTGTACTTCGGCATCCTGTATTGTTCGCTCTTTCCAGGCTTCTGTTTATCAAGAAAGTAGCAAAGCCTTTCTCTAAGGGTCCTGAAAAGCGTTGAAAACTCTCCCTGTGTCTCTCTGTCTCTCTTTCTCTGTTTCTCTCTCTTTACTTAGCTAATCTCTCCCTCTCTCTTTCTCTATCTCTCTCCCTGTTCTCTCATCCTCTCTTTCTCTCTCTTTTCTTTTCCTCTCTCTCTCTTTCTCTCTCTAACTCTTCTCTCTCTCTCTTCTCTCATTCTTTTTTTTTCTCTCTCTGTCTCTCTTCTCTGTCTCTGTCTGTCTGTCTGTCTGTCTCTCTCTCTCTCTCTCTCTCTCTCTCTCTCTCTCTCTCTCTCTCTCTCTCTCTCTTTTCTGAGCTCTCTTTCACGTTTGATCTATTTCCTTTCTGATTATGACTTTTGTAGCATGCATCTTCCGATGTCTTAGTGAATATTATCGCAGTGACCAATTGTATTTTTATCTATGTGTTTCAGTTAATAGTGTTCCTCTTTGAGGTTTTTTTACTCTCTTTCTCATTTTCCTTCGGCTACCTTCCAATTCTACAATAGTATAAAACTTGATATTTTTAAGATTTAAGAATTCTCCCTTGTTCTTCTTTCTCTTTTGTGTTAATGTGATCTCTTCGATCTTTACATTTCTGTGGCATGAATTTTTTTTTCGTGTGAGAAACTTTTTTTCTCATATATCGTCTTTTCAGAAAATGTGTCATTTACTTAAATTTAAGTTAAGAGTTTGTTAAAGTTGAACTGAACTATGCAAAATTTTGTGTTCCTTAAGTCAATTTGAACGTAGACATTTAAATCTTTAGTAGCTGCCAATTGTGTCGCTGCAGTTTAATCATCCATCTTTTTTTGTTTCAGTGCGACCAGAAAGAAGTGAGGAAGAACTATACAAGAAAGTTATCCTTTAAGGTAAGTCTTGCAGACCACAATCTCTAGTATTCTGTGTTGACATAAAATTGACATAAAATATGTTTAGTAGGTGGGCCCAAGTATTAATTTGTGTGAGACTGTCCAAGACAGCGATGTAAATGGTATACTAAATAATTGGTGTAGGTTATACAAGAAAGCAATCACACTGTCTCACTAACAGGTGTAAATTGTGCAAGTAATAGATGTAAACTGTCCAAATGGTCGACGTAAATTGCACAGGTAATCGATGTAAACCTTCCGAGTATTCGATGTAAATGGTAAAAGCAAGCGATGTAAACCTTCCGAGTAATCGATGTAAATGGTAAAAGTAAGCGATGTAAACCTTCCGAGTAATCGATGTAAATGGTAAAGGTAAGCGATGTAACCTGGCCAACTATGTTATGTAAACCAAAGTAAGCGA
>BMAT01002420.1:950751-969098 GCA_019649035.1 Elysia marginata | reverse complement strand
TTTTTTTTTAATTTAACACAATACTCAAGTTTTTAATCTTACTACATTTAGTCTATTTGATCAGGGGGGTGTAAAAGGAGGTAGCCCGATTGAGATTCATTACCATGGTTATTGCCCTTTCCATAACAAATCATCATAGGTATTTGTACAATATTTACATATGTGTATCGCTTTCTTTCTGTTTTGTGCGATTGATTATAATTTATATACCTTAGTTTTACATGCTAACCATAATGAATATGTTTTAATGATTTTCCAACGACCTGGACAGTTGGACCTCGCGTCCTTGACCCCGCTGGATCTGTTTTACCTGGTTGAAGGTGTAGGGATCAATGTCTGGCTAAGACTACCTCGTGTTCTCAAAGTAGGAAAATTAACCTGTGTTTGTTGTCTCTATTATTATAATTACAAGGCAAATATTGCAGAGTTTATATTTTTCTGGAAAAAAGAGAAAGATGATGCACTGCATAAATTTTTTCGTAGCCCTTTCCAATATCCTTATGTCTTAAAAAGAAATTTAAATGAGCAATGCAGTTTTAAGGCAATATTGTCATTTGCGAAGTTTAAAGGGTACTTTGTTATAGATACATAGAACCCTAGCTTTAATGGGTATTATTTGAAATGTTTGTAAGGTTTGTTTGTTTTTTTACTATTTCTTTAAAATACTTTAATAGTCATTAAAGTGTGAATATACCCGTAGATTTCTTAGAGATTGTTATAATAGCTCGATTCTAAGAATATAATGGCTCTATGTTCAACATACAAACAAAAAAACATTTTTAATATATATGTATATATATAAATATTGCTTTTTTTTATATACCTGTAGTTATATATTAAAGAGTTATAGGTACTCAACCTAGAAGAAAGTTAAATCAGGAGAGTATACTCCTTTCATAATATAGAGTTTTATTTATGAAAGGAGTGTACTCTCCTGATTTAACTTTCTTCTAGGTTGAGTACCTATAACTCTTTAATATATAATTTTCTTTTCTTTGCCTGACAGATTCAGTCTTACTGGGAATTTTATGAGAGATGTGACCAGGCATCACGATCATTCGGGCACGCCATCAGGTAGGAGAGTTGTGTATTACTTTAAACATTTCAAAAACTCGCTAAACAATTAACGACGTGTCATAATGCTTCATGTTTTCTTCTTCGTATGAAACTCAAAGCTGGGGATTTAGATATAAAATACCACCACTTTACGAGGTTGTAACATCGTTGTAATATCACCTTATTAGGATTTATGGGGCTGTTTCAAGACTAACATCTCTCGTGTTTAAAATTCACAAAAGGTTGGTTCACCAGCGAACTCTTCTGTGAGCAAGGTAGTTTATTCGAATAACTCTAGGGCGGAATCTAAGCCTGAAAAATTACTACTGCCCTATACGTCTTCATCGTTATAAACATTGCTCCGGTGCATGATGTCGTTGGCTTTATTTGAAGATACTCTCATTAAGCGAAAACTATTTGTTAAAAATATAGATTTTTTGTACCGGTAATTATTGTTAAGGTTATTTCTTCTGTGCATACAGTCTGTTTTCATTTCATTTTCTTTTTGGTATTTTCCTTGCTGCTATTTGTTTCTTCATATATGTATATATATATAGCTTAAAAGTTTAGCGAAACGTTTTTAACAAATCGCATTTCTAATCCTTATGTTTAACTAAATGTTTCAATAGGAATAAAAGAAAAACTCTAAAGACAAATGAAAAAATTTTTTTTGGGTTGAGCGGCGCTTCTACAACTAAAACTTTTACATAAATACAACAAATTGTTTGCGCCTATCAATAACCCAGGATCATCAAGACGATGACTTATATGCTGTTTCTGATCCATATCGAGACGTGTGGCTACTACGCCGTGTCCAGCTATCAGGGCATTGCCTCCAACAGATGGGTCTACCAGGGCGATGGCATTGCGTAAGATGATCAGCCTTTACTCTTGCCTCTTAATTAAACGGCATTGCCTAATGTTTTCTGTTATGTGTTTGCATCTCGTGCTTAGACCATCAATTGCAAACGCCACCCCCCCCTTTTTTCTCCCTTGATGTGTGTTAATTTTTGTCAATACTTTTAACCAATCTTGTTGTTTAACGGTGTATAGGTCTAACTTTTAATGAATATTCTGAATCAAGCTTGTTATCTAACAATGGCCCGGCTCAGGCTGTTATACCTCATGAATTCAAGCAAAACAAGTGGGACTAGATACATGTATTGGAACAGATTTATAACAACTAATACAGTAATAGATCCACCCACTGTCACTATTGTCAGATCATTGTGGGGTTTTTTGTCGATGCACAAGGCGAGGTCAAGGAGTAAAAATGTAAACATTGACTTCATTAATAACCATCACGTAGAAATAACGCATCTGAGATGTCCGCTTGCTTACAGATAGTTCCTCTAGATATGAAGTCTATTATCGGTGTGAGTGCGGCTTTTTTTAATACTAATATTTGTATCACCTTGATATGAAATTTAAAAAAAAACGAGTAGTCTATACTATGATCGTCTAGTACTGCTATTGCTATTGTGTTGGCTAAGCTTCTCTTATGAATTTCTGTCAATCCAGTTACATTCGGTGCTTCTATCTGGCTACAAAAACAGCGACGTCTATCGGTAACAACCCGAAGCCAACCAATACACTTGAATATATCTTCATGACTATTTATTGGCTATCAGGTGTCTTTGTCTTCGCGCTCCTTATTGGTCAGGTGAGAGATTGGCGGTTATAGTTTTATGTCTATTAAAGACTGTAAAAATTGCTTTTTTCCTCTTTATTTTTTGTCTTTTGCCACTCTCTTCTTTACATGTATTTTCTACGATCTGTGTATACACTGCAAGATGTGTATATGAAATTACTGTCGTTACAGAATTTTTAAACATTGCCATTACTACTAATGCCGTGAATAAAATAGTAATCATCATTACTGTGTATAATTTATGTTAAGTGCTGTGAAATATAAACAGGGCCTTATCGATTAAGGAAAAAGGCAGTGTTTTAATGACAGAATGACATTCAAGTGCCCCTGGTGTAATATTGATTTAGGATATTTACAACCGTAATAGGAGAAAACATATAAAAAGAACAAATGTGTATATAGATTCATTTAAAACTTCCACAATTATATAGAGATAATTCAGCAATGCGTTTGTAAATAAAGATAAATCGAATTACCGGTATGCAAAAGGGGGAAAGTTCATGGGAATTTTTCTTTCTCCTTCACGCATACAAGATAAGAGACATAGTGGAAGCAGCAGGCATGGTGAAGGATACTTATCGGAAAAAGATGGACTCCTGTTTATGGTACATGCAGTCGATCAATCTACCGGAGGAGATGAAAGACAAAGTACGCGAGTGGTTTCTTTACAACTGGGAGCAGCAAAAAACTATCGGTATATCTATCCTATTCTATTATACATATTTACCGCAACGCATTACCATTTTCAGTGACTTTTCGAGAATTCTGCGGTTTTGTCCCCATACTAGTAACCACCTGTACCATCTTACAGGAATACTTAAATCTTTTTATCTATAAATCTCTTTGAATAATTGGTTTGGTTTTTCTTTTTCTTTATTTATAACTTTTAACTTTTTTATTCTCTGAACGAACATTTGTGCGTATACCCTTTGCCCCGTGTCATTCCCTATATTGACTCATTTTTTGAATCATCCCTCCTTGTAACTCTCTCTCTCTCTCTCTCTCTCTCTCACTCTCTCTCGCTCGCTCTCTCTCTCTCGCTCGCTCTCTCCCTCTCTCTCTCTCTCTCTCTCTCGTTCGCTCTCTCCCTCTCTCTTTTTCTCTCTTTCTCTCCATTCTCTCCATCTTTGATCTTTTTCCATACTTTCGTTTCTCCTTCCTCTCTTCCACTTGCTTCCTTTCGCGCCCTCTGTTTTTCTTTCTTTTTTTTGTTTAACTGCTCTCTCAAGTTCATAATCCAAGTCTACATCTTTGCCTGTCTATTTCTCCTTCTTTCTTTTCTGTTTCCACCTGTTTCTCCATCCCTCCAACTAGCAATTGAAGATAAATGCCATATTCCTGTAACTCTTTGTAATTTGTTGAGTACAAGGTATATCTAAAAAAGAGAGAACCATTCTTTTGAACTTGTCTTTAAAGTGAGTTGTCAACCAGTCAGGTACCGTAGTTTAAAAAATGACCGTTTCTGGCAAAGCTCAATCTCTAACTTTAAAATGTGAAAAAGGTAATGATTGTGCTGTAAAGGAGTTGAATGTGAAGGAGCAATATAGGATACAGTAACGCCTCACTAGAAAATAAATTGCAAGCATGTAACATGTACTGGTCATCTTAAGCCTGAAGTGGTGTAAAATCCTCCCTGATCCAGATCATGCCGAGACAGAAAGATGTAGACAAAGTTAAGTTAGGTATACAATAGAGTCTATTTAAGCTTCCGCGTCTCCAATCATTTTTTTTCCTTTTTCTTTTTACCCAGACGAGAGGTCGTTGGTGAGCGCCTTGCCTCGCAAGTTACAGACTGATCTGGCAATAAACGTGCACTTCAATACCCTCAGCAAAGTGCAACTGTTCCAGGACTGTGAGAGAAACCTCCTCTATGATCTCGTCTTGAAGCTCAGACCTATTCTTTATTTGCCTGGCGATTACATCTGCCAAAAGGTACAGAATGAATTGAACGTACAGTCAGCATTATAATGTTGTAAATGTTTCAACCTAACTTTGAGGTCTATTTTTTTTCTATTTTGTTTTTGCTTTTTAATATTTTCACTTTCCTCAAAGAATTATAAAAGGCCAGTCTAAGGCATTTCAAAGCACTGCTCCTTTCCATATTTCTCTTTTTTATAGGTTGGCAAGAAGATCTCTCTATCCTCCTATCCATCTATCTATCTATCTAGCTATCATCTAGCTATCTTTCTATCTATCCCTCCCTTTTCTGAAAACCATATCCCTCTATCTCCGTGATTTCAGGGAGAGGTTGGCAAGGAGATGTACATCGTCACCCAGGGCCAGGTGGAGGTTGTGGGCGGAGAGAACAATCAGACCGTCCTAGCCACCTTACATGAGGGCAGCGTCTTCGGAGAAATTAGGTTAGTCGTCTTTTCTTTCTTCGGTTTGTCCACTACTTTTTCTTCTTTGGCTTCTTGTTCCTCCTCCTCCTCCTCCTCCTCCTCTTCTTCTTCTTCTTCTTCTTCTTCTTCTTCTTCTTCTTGTTCTTGTTCTTCTCCTTCTCGTTATTCTTCTTCTTTTTCTTCTTCTTCTATTTCTTCTTCTTCTATTTCTTCTTTTTCTTGTTCTTCCTCTTCTTTTTCTTCTTCTTCTTCTGCTTCTTAATCTTGTTCTTCTTGTTCTTGTTCTTCTTGTTCTTGTTTTTCTTGTTCTTGTTCTTCTTGTTCTTGTTCTTCTTGTTCTTGTTCTTCTTCTTCTTCTTCTTCTTGTTCTTCTTGTTCTTGTTCTTCTTCTTCTTCTTCTTCTTCTTCTTCTTCTTCTTCTTCTTCTTGTCCTTCTTCTTCTTCTTCCATTTTCTTTTCTTCTCTTTCTTTGTTGTAAGACGTATGGCTCATGATTGTTGGTTTCAACCATATCTGCCCTATAAACGTCTCATGGAGTGTACAAGACTCAAGTAATGTAATTTTTTTAAATTCACTTACTTTCCAGTCTTTTGGCAATGTCTGGGCGAGGAAATAGGCGGACAGCAGATGTACGATGCAAAGGATATACAAATGTGTTTACCCTGTCAAAACATGACTTTGAGATGGCCATGACAGAGTATCCCGATGCGCAATTTCTGCTCAAGAAACGGGCCAAGTGAGTAAAGAATGACAGGGTTCTTTGTCCTATCGTGGCTTTTAGTGATTGAACAATGAATAATTTTAGCGACTAGAATATGAATTAACATAACTTTAACTTTTACATAAAGTACTTTCGGTTACTGTGATTTTTAAGTAATACGTGCATTAGTTCAGTTAATTTTCAAAGCCGTGTTTTCAATATTCTCCATTTCAGACGTTTAACTTCAAACGATTTCATCCACCTTAGTCATGTTTTAAAACATTGTTTGATACCATACTACGCTGCTGTGCATAATGAAATAATAATCGCTACTTATATCACAGTGTGTGACTTTTGCATAGAAATTTGGGGTTTAGATGTGCCTGATCTTGCAAGAACCATCACTCGAACCAAAGTAAATGCCCTGCTTCCTAAGGGTTCTGACCTAAAACTTGCCGATAGGTGCGGAACTAACTATCAAAAGTGGTCTAAGGCCGTTTTAATAAAGCTGCTTGATATTTTTTTCCTATTGTGTCACACAAAAAGGTAAGCACTCTGCAAGAAGGAAGGCGGGAGATAGTCGTTTCCCAAGTTGAGACGTAGATTGAGATCAGAACCATTGTCTGAGGCAAAACCTGAATGGTTAAAAAAAAGATGCCGAGTTTATGTCGTCCAATCACTCTCTATCAACGTAGCGGGTACATTACTACAGTGTTGGCTATTAAAAGATTAATGTTCATTTAGCCAACTTGTTAAAACCCCTCTACTCCCATCTCCCTTTCATTGACATCTATTTTAAATGATAGCTTCAAAATTCTGTGAATTTGATATTATTGGTAGGCTCTTCCTTCTCGCTTTCAAGTATCTTTATCTTAGTAACTGTGGCAAAGTTCTTTTTATTCGGGACTCATTTGGCCTGTCGTGAATGTTTGGTTACTTGTGAATTCAGTATTTTTAATGGCACAAACTAGATAAAGACAATGAAAACGAATAAGAAAAATAGAGAAAGAAAGATGACGAGTTTATAAGAATAAAACGAAAAAGAGCAAAAAAGAGAAAAGATAAATCACGCAGAGTTTAAAAGGAAAACGAAAATATACAGAGTAGAAAGACCGTGCAGAGTTCAATAAGGGATGTAGATTAGACAGAAACCATCCTGACATGAAAAATAGAATACATGTACAAGTAAAAAGGGAAAAAATGAAATGAAAGTAATTTTCAACCATTTAACTTTGTTTTGCAGGAGACTCTTGAGAGCGAACGCGCGTATGGAGAAAAAGCACAAAAAGGTTGAGGCAGAGGAAATCATCAGGACGCCACCCGAGACGCCTAAGATGTTGCAGACAGTCATCCAAGTGATGGACCCAGACTCTAACCTGGTCAAGCATCTCACGCCGAGCATCAGGCGCAGTCAAAGGGTTCTACGCCGCCCACACTCCAGGTACAGTATGCATTTTATAATGTACTGAGTTTAGACGCTGTGGTCTAAGTGGTTAGGTTGTTTGAATTTCAAGGTCTCTTTTCAACTGCAATGTTATACCAGAGACGGCGCTTGGGACAATTGAAAGCTTGCTGCCATACTGTGATGTAATGAGCGCTTGCATACACCACACCCAGTCACGTTATCCTATCACCGGGCCGAACAGACTTAACACTAAACCCATAATGCCAAACACTAGGCGGGTCAGCTGCTAATACTCATTTTAAAGTCCTCGGTTTGACTCAACCGGAGATCGAACCACGCACCTCCCGATCTCTGAGCGAGTGTCTTACCGCTAGGCCACAGAGCCGGTGCAGTGGTATACACCGCCCTAGGTACTTATGAGCTTTATAAAGTCTTAGTTGAATATCAAGCGCAGTCAGAGGCTCTGCGCCGCCCACACTCCAGGAACGGTATGGAAGTTCTAGTCTTAATTATGTATCAAGCGCAGTCAGAGGGCTCTGCGCCGCCCACATTCCAGGTGCGGCATGCGCTTTATTTAGTCTTAATTATGTATCAACAGCAGTCAGAGCGCTCTGTGCCGCCCACTCTCCACGTGCGGTATGCATAATTTTATTTTTAATGCTATATTGTCTTAGGTACATGTATTAGCAGCAGACAGAGGGCTCTGCGCCGCCCACACTGCAGGTGCGGTATGCATAATTTAATAGAGTCTTCAGTTCGAGAAGACCGAGATTTTTTTATATCGATAGACAGCACGCGTAAAAAAGTACGAGTATATTTGCCTCTGAATACAAAAATCTCGAAATAAAGAAAGAGAAAGAACACAAATCTTCGAACAAGCTCATGTTAAATAGATCTAGTCGCTAATTCCACTGACTTTTTCCCTAGAGTTGTAAATACTAATTCGTACTCTATAAATGGAAGAGTGATATGTTTGATGAAGTAGATTAGATGTGGGTCTGCTACGTTTCACCTGGAACTTGTTAAAAAGACCACACATCATCTCTATTTAAATTAGTTTACTCGCCTACGTAATGATATAAATCTTTGCTTCCTTATATCTTGACTTTGGCTATATTGATTCTTTGACATCAATACGTGGGTCCGCGAGTTCCTGGTCCGATTAATATCTGTGATTTTGAAGTGTTCAGCTTAAGTCTTGACAAAATATTTTTGTCTACTGCCAACCACTTATAGAACCTAGATAGGCATTTGTATGGATCTATAAAACATGGTTAACAAACAATACCGATAGTGTTGGCGTAATGATCGTTTATGCATTTTGCTTGATATACCATTCTCACAGTATCAAAGCCTGTATGGTCCACAGACATTAAGAAAGTTAATAAGTTTCCTAGATATAGCTTTTACCGTTATTAGTAAGGAAGTAATAGTTTGAACCAATAATGTTTACATAAATAATTGTCAAGTTGCAGTATGTTTAAATTTCATTGCATTCTCTTTTTCCTCTTCTTCTTCTCCTTCTTCTTCTTCTTCTTCTTCTTCTTCTTCTTCTTCTTCTTCTTCTTCTACTTCTTCTTCGTCTTCTTCTTCTACTAATTTTTCTTCTTCTTCAACTCCTTTTTCTACTTCTTCTTTTTCCTCTTCTTCTTCTTTTTTTTATCACAATATCTCAAAGGTTGCAAGGATATTTGCACTCAATTTTTTCTTCCTACCCTCACAAAAAACCTCTTATCTTGTCCACATGATTTTTTTCCAGATCTCATAGCCATCGTTTAAGCCCTTCTGCATCCCAAATGCAACATCTAAGTCCCTACAGATCCCATAGCTACAAGCATCCCGATACAGCCACGGCATCTAAAGGTAGCAGTGCTGACAAGTCGGTCTCTCCTGACACAGCAGACTTAAAATGTGTCGGCTTTAATGCACCAAATGCTGAAGACCCTGAACAGACTGGAAATATTGCGAAGACCGGTTACTGCACTGATGACGAAGCTGATGAGCCAGTATTTGACGATACCTCGGATGATGTAAGAGCACTAATGTACCTAATAATTATGTCGCTTGTGTCACTGCCTTTCATTTATATTGAACTTGGAAGGCGCAAAAAGTTCACAAGCAACAAGAATATTCTGCAAAGCAGCTTACGGATATATTTACCTACCCTTAAGAATTTTGTTACGTTTTAAAGAGTCCTGGATCGAAAGATTATGGATTTGTTTTAGCCAAATATTTTTAACTAGAGATAGCAAAGATTGGGCTTTATAGTCAACTTACATCTTTTGAAAAATGACTTAGCATTTTGACAAAGCAATAGTTAGTTACCAGGAACGCAATCTGAGAAGTTAAGAGAACCTCATGAAAATATCACATTTATATGCTATTTACACCTTATTTTCATACAGGTATCATTGTCCGAGGTTCTCCATGATGCTGGGGCAAGCAGCAGCTTTGAAGATGACAATGAAGATGATAATATGAAAGATAGTTTGGATGCAAACGAGAAGGACGAACAGCTTTTGGTAGCCGGGGAGGAAGAAAGCGAAGATGGCCGAACTGTGGATAATAAATCAGTCCATAAAATCGATGAATGTCAGTGTGATGGCGATGACGTCAATTCTCTAAACGTGCACAAGAGCTTTTCACAGGACGGAATGGCTGCCCCAGAATTATTTGATCGACCTGACCCTAAGCTCGATAGACACAACAAAGTGGAAGCGGAAGTAACTAGCGGGGATAGCCAAGATTCTGGTAAGATGAGGTGAACGGCTAGTTTCTGATGGCTTAAAATTTTGTTTTAATTTCCATTCTTTATCATTGTTTCCATTGATACGAATATTAGAAGTTTTCTTTCATTCAGACGATATTAAAATAAGTGGAAAAAAATCTATTGTGAAAGCACCGAGCTGGCTGTTTTTTTTATATCTTGTGTCGGCAAAAACTTAAGGCATTTAAACTCTATATTTTGCCCAGCACTGCGAAGGGCAATCACATTATGAGAGATGGATATCATTGTTCTGTGCAGCACGTGTATCTTATTTGCTTCCCAGCAGCATCGCCGCTTCTTAAATGCATCCACTCAGCTTGAATTAGATCTTAGATTTTTGTGTTTTGTATTTTAAATGTCTTATTTTTCAGTGCGAGTAAAGTTAAGTGTATAAAATTATGCCTTTTGTGTTAAGATGTGTTGGAACAAATGGCCTTGATCAATTTGACAAAATTTTTTATGTTCGCCGGTTATTCATACTGTGTGACGAAATCTGGATGACATGATGTAAGCCTACATTAAGTATACCGATGTTTAGAGATATGTAAAAACTTCTAGACAAGCCAAGTATAAAAATTTTTAATACAAAGTTTGCATAGCTTCCATATTCACAGTTTCAAAAGCTCTGTTTTAATTATTAGTTTGTCATCAGATACCTGATAATTTGAAAAGCATATGGTCGACTTGCTCAGAAAATTTTTTACCTTTCTTTAGTAATATTCAAATCCAGATTAGTCGATGATGTCTAAGGTAGATGCCCAGATCTAATAAGTTTTATCAAATAAACCCCCAACCCGTGATTAAAGAAACGTTGTATTTTCTGTTATGTTCTTAATTGTTGGAACATGGAACAATCGCACTTAAAAAACGGGCGGAAGTAACAGCCTGCGCATTTCATTATATGAAAATCTCCAAGTTCTCTGGAACAATATCATTTCACTCCTAATAAAATAATATTATAGCAAATTTTTCAAGACTTAATTACACACAAACATTTCATCAAATAATTTTTCGTATTCCAGTAAACTTCAGATATGATTCACGTCTCTGGGTTGGTTTTTTTTTCTTCAGGCTTGCCAGATGCACAAAGATCAGGGTCTCGAGGGAAAGAGGTGCCAAAGCCTAGGGATTGTTTGAAGTCTCCTCCCCTTCCTTCTCGCCCAGAGCCACAAATGTCATCGTCATTCCAATCTGGCCCTCCTCTTCTTTTCCCCAAAGTTTCCAGTACAGACGGGGCTACTCGGTCTACAGAACACCATCTTCATCCGCCGTGTGACGATCTTTCAGGTACAAAGAAACTTACATCGCTTCAGCAGGCAGACTCACTAGAGAACTACACGGAACCTCAGACGTTATTTACCTCGTTCGATGACGATGTAAACGTAGCCAAGAAAGTTTTAGTGCAGCCCTCTGTGGCTGGTTTTCAAGGGGAGAAAACAAGAGTTCTCAGTGTCATTGGGGCTTCCACAACCTCTTCCCTGTCCGACATGGACAACACCAACCTGGCCAGCTCAAACACGAGTACTCGTGTTCAGAAAACGGCGCCTCCAAGCCTTGTACTTATTGCCTCGTCATCTGCGGCGTCTTCGCCTCCAGCATCACCGCTGACTGGCCCTTCCGTGTCCACTCATGCCACAGGTAATAGGGTAAGGAAACTCTCCGTCGTGACTCCTCCCGTCTCCCCGGTTTCCCCCAAAAACTCTTCTAGTCATGCGTGGAGAGTGTCAGTGTCGTCTCCTGTCTCAGCTTCAACTAGTGTGGTACACCTCGCCAGTGTGGTATCTGTCAACGGTTCGCCACAATCTATTTCTTCCAACACTTTTCCAGAGCGAGTCATAACTCCTGTGGAAACGATTCCCATCCGGGCACTTCCGCCGATTAACGCATTAGATGGGCATGCTGTAGGCGTGGGTTTAAAAGCTGGCACCGGTCTGGGTGGCAAAGATATACATGATTCAAGTGGAAATGTTGGCGGTAGCGAATGTGGTGGCAATCTGGGCAGTATGAAAATACTCGAGCCTGCTTTATTGACGTCTCGGTTGCCAAACGGCTTGGAGTCGCGTAAAGCTGCTACGGGTTCTTTGTTGGTTCAAAATATGGCGGTCCAAGACAACCGTGGAGAGTTGCAAAAAACAACGCCGCCTGCGATTAGACAAGAGACTGGGCACAGCAATATAATCCCAGCCCAGAACCGAGTGACATGCGCGGTGGAGATTCACCGACAAAGAAGTGTGACTCCTGTTGGAGGCGGTGGGGGCGCAGGGGCAGCTCAGGGTGGCCACAAGGAGACCATGCTATGAATGAAATTGCAGCTGCAACAGAACAACTAAATCATTTACCTCATAATCATCACCATGAAGTGTCGTTCAGTGAAGCGATTGCGATCCTATCCTTCCACACATCTCAATCCCTCGTTGATTGTCATTGTCTCAGTCACCTTTTCTGTGCCAATCCACTTCCAAATTTCGTTCGTCCTGAATCAAGCGTTGGGCATTAAACTGCCCATTAAAAAAGGAGGCATGGTGTTTATAAGAGAACATAAAACTTTAGACATACGAAGAATCTTTTCTGTAATGCCTCAAATGATTCAAGACAAGTGAGTAAGGTGGGACATTGATAAACTCTTGTAATTAAAAAAGTAGTCGCAGTAGACCTAATGAAATTATATACGGTTGATGTACATAGGTTAAATGATAATACTGATTACACTTAACAGAATGAGATGACCCTCATAGTGCCAAGATATTTTTGCTAACTTTTACAGCGCATGTATTGTTGATTTTAAGTGCCAGTTTGTCCAGATAGAAAACGAGAATCACTTTTTTTAAATAGAAATCTAATATAAACCAATAGATGTTGAACTTTCAAACAATATTTATTGTGGAAGTTTCCAAAGAGACCAATTGTCATAAAGAACGTCTGATGTTTAGCATAATCTTCTCCTATAGTTTTGTTTCACTTGTATGATATTCCCAATTTCGCATCAAGATACGGTAAGTTTGTTTTTATGTCATGTATTCATTCAATAAGAGCTCGCAGTAATCTATGAGTCTTTCTCTCCCCATATGCCTTGTTTAATAGTGTTAGTGTTAGTTTTAATGTGAAATTTAAGAGTGAAATTTATCGGCTATATCACATCCTAAGTCATTAAGGCCACAATCGTTTACGAAAACGTTTAGAAAATTAAATCACGAGGCTAATTCATATACCCTATAGTATCTTTTATTGTTTCACGTTATGTTACCGGCTGCTGTTGAGCGGAAACAAATGATTTTTTTTTTATATTTTCAAAAGTTGTTTTTACGTTATGCAATAAACAAAATAAACAAAACACACATGCCTTTAAATTGCCCTGAATTGTACAAAAAAATATTGAGTTTCATTTCAATGCAGTGATTCTATACAGCATTTGTGAGGCGATCAGGATAAATCAGGCACAAGTCGATTTTTTTTTTTACATTATTGAGTTATTGATATTTTCTTATACTGTTTTCTGAGCTCTTGAAAGGGTTGGAAAAAATCATTACTCAAGTCACCTAAATTTTTAGTTATTTAATGTAGAAGACGATAAAAAAAAGTATAAATAAATACTTAGTCCTCCACCGACGAAGGCAGTCTCATGACTTTACATAATTATATTTACCCCAGCAAGCCTATACACACCAGAGCAAATTCAACTCATATTTCAGAGCATTACAGTACGGCAGCCTTTTAGGCGCTCAAATACTAACATTCCACAAATTTCAAGCACTGTCTTTAGCCAGTACCCATTTTACAGGTGGGTAGAATGGAGAAAATATATACCATATTACAGCATTTAAAAAGGTTCTAACTCAAAACTACCTAGCCTGAGCGACTTGCGCCTGATCCACCCTGGTTGCCTCACATTTGTTTGGTGTTTGTTTTTAACGTTTCATAAGCACTTCTAATGAATATAAATCCAATTAATAAGAGAAAAAAAACAAGGTCTCCTTATGACAAACTCATTGTCAGCGTCCTGCAAAACGATAGATTTTATACGCTACGAGCCCGCTCAGGAGGACGAAGCCCATAGCGGAGGAAATCTAAGATGGCTGATGGGTTAACGGGGCCTGTCAGCCATTCGTCTGCTGTAAACCCCACGCTATCTATGGGTGTTATTACGTCATACATTATCATCGCCGACGACCAAGGTCTCTAATGTCGAGAAAGAAAACGTAAATGGCGAGAAGGTAAACGCAGATGGACTGGATACAATAATCTGTCTGTGCGGTTATAACAGCATAGGCCCCTAATAGAATTATAACAACATGTAGAAAGTAACAAAACCTTCACTTAAAATTTTAATGGCGTTCTGAAAGGTTCGTACACATCATTCAACTCATTTTTTAAAGAAACAAACAACTTTTTGCGTGCACAAAACATTAAATATCACGAGCCATCTTCTGACTGGTTCTATGCAATTGATTTTGTTTTAATTTTTAAGAGCAAATTTTGAGGAAACAGAAAAGAATTCTGAGAAATCTCTAGCTGACAGCCTGCATACAGTGACAGGTAGCAGCAGATCTGAGAGGGAATAAACAAAAGCAACAGGGAATGAAAATATTAACAACAATGTGAAGTTGTTTATAGACATTAAATGCATTTCACTTCAGAAGGGGGAGGGGGGCATAATATTTGTAGCTTATGATAAGTAAACGACACTAAGCTAAAGGATTTTTAACTTGAGCAACGTCAGAGAAAATTAAATTGTAGGGTAAAAAGGCTACGGTGCACATAAAACACAAAGAAAATTTATGCGCGCAGTTCTTAAAAACTAAAACTATACAAATGAAATGAAACATTATTGGGTTGTTTAAAGTTTGCGGCGCGTAGAACAAGATACTAAGAAAATAGTTTAAAACGGTTCAAAGATTTTTATACAGCTTATTAAATTAGTCATAACATCAAATACAACAAGTGATATTATAAAGACAGGAAGTAAATGTTCAAAAAAGCTTTTTAATCAAAACTAAGTTTACAAATCCAAGAGCAAATGGTTATATTAAAACAAGGGGTTCAGATCAAAATATTTTTGGGCAGACAAATGTGAAAGCTGACACTAGCAGGGGGCAGCGTGGCAGAGTGGTTAGCGCATCGGACTTGAGATCTGGAGTCTCGACTCATTCATTTTTTAAGAACAGCAGTCGCAAAAACAAAAAGCGTAATTTGCCATTCCTTTTTCAATTCATGAAAGAAAAAACATTTTAAGTAGTATGTTTCATCAATCAATAATTCTGTCGGTTTGTATGCCTTTATCCTCACACAAGATATGTTTAGAATTTTTTTTTCACAGTTGTCAAACAGAATCTTTACAATGGCGACTTCCAATGACCCTCTCATCAAAAAGCGCTCTGTTATCGAGGTTTTGGCAGTTGGGGGATGTTCTGCTGCAAACATTCATGCAAGAACCAAGACAGTTTATCGTGAAATGTGCATTTCAGACTGTGTAGTTTGCAAATGGGAGAGAATTTTTAAAGGGGAAGACCCCAGGGAGACAATTCTGCGTGATCGAAAGCGTTCGGGTGGGCCCCTTTCCGCATCAGACACTGCACTGCTCATAGAGAGAAAGTTGACTGCGTGATTAGAGCATATCGAAGGGTCTAACAAAAGGAAATTGCCGCTGACGTAGACATTTCGAAAGAATAAATGCACCATATCGTCACAACCTTACTGGGTTACAGAAAAGTCTCTGCCCTTTTTGGTCTTAAGACAGCTCTCTGTAGAGATGAGAGCTCTGAGAGAGGACATGTGTACTCAACTCTTAGAACGTTACAATGCAGAAGGAGAAGCATTTCTGCAACGCATTCTAACTGGAGACGAATCCTGGTTCCATCATTACTGTCCAGAATGTAATGCCCAATCGATGGAGTATAGGCACAAAACTTCTCTAAGTCTAAAGAAGTTCAAGGTTGTTGCCTCTGCAAGAAAGGTCTTGTTTGCCATTATATTGGACATGGAGGGAGTGGTCCACATGTAATTTCTGGAGCATGGTCAAACTGTGAACTCTGAGAGATATATTTCAACACTATGAGCCCTCAAACTCAGACTCAGACGTGTTGGGCGTGATAAGGACTCAATCCTGCAACACGAATATGCGCGCCCACACACCAGTCGCCAAACTCAGGACACATTAAATTAAGGCAGCTGGTACTTACGACCCTACCGCACCCTGCATTTTGCTCCCCTCTGACTATTATTTGTTTCTTTAACTCAAGAAGTATCTGAAGGGCCATCACTATGTATGACAATGATGAGGAAGTTATCGCAGATGTTCGCAGATGGTGCCGTGGACAGTTTTCGGAATTCTTCGCTGACGGCGTGCGCCAGCTTGTCAAGTACTGCTAAACTGCAGAAATGATATAGGAATTCCTGATACCAGTAGACTATAATAAGCTAAAATGGCAAAGATTGCAATACTTCGCTTTGGGGTATTTTGATATCCAATAAATTGGAGGCTGTGTTTTAATCGCGACGGTGACTACGTCAAAAAAATATAGTGCTAAGTTTGTAGCTGAGATATTAGGCTTTCGTTTGACGTTTTGTTTATGTATATGCAGTGAAAGTTTTAAAAGTTATTATTTAACAGAGCTTAATTATCAGCCTGCCCTCGTAGAAGCATTGATTCCCATTTATTTAGAAATGAAAAATGGGATAAGTCAGAGAAAGAATAAAGTTGTATGTAAACCCAGCCTTAGGGTACGTAATGGTTATGACCTAAATCTACGTCACAACTTAGGAAATACAATCTCGTTCCTATTTCTTCTTGCATATTGCGCTTTATTTTGTTTGTGTGGCTCGACAGAAAAAAATATTACGCAGCTTTAAAAAAAACGCTCTTGGACCTGTTTCGATATACAATTCAGCACAACGAGATAGATTTCGGTCAGAACATTTCACCCACTACATGTAGCTGGTTAACCGTCGCTAGCCCCTAGATCTTGTGGTAGAGTACCATGAAATTTGTACATGAAATGTGATGTTGTGAGGTCCGCGAGAGAGGTTCTAGATAAAACAATACCTCTCGTCACTGTATTGGTACCGAGTTAAAGTGTATTTTTTTTTTAATCAAATCCAAACAAATGCAAAATTTTGTATTTAGCCTTATCTATAGTATATACATATGGGCGTTGTTAGGGTAGCTCTGTACCTTCCCTGTCACTGGCTAAAGAAGATCACCACCTAAAACAGAGAAGTGATCTATCTCAATTGTGTAAGAAGAACAAGCAAGAGGCCACAGTTAGTGTTAGATTGTACAAATTCACTAAACAAGCCTGCCGCCTTGATGTATCGTCCACCACCTAACACTAAAAACAATTTCATCGTGAAAGACTTTGTCGCTGAATTTCAGAACTAACTTGAAACTTGTGCTATCAAAAAGTCGTGGCCCATCATCTTGGGAGATTTTAATTTCCAATTCGATAAGTCAGACAGTGTGGACGTTATAAGGATACAGGAAGTGTTAACCACCTATAGGCTTAAACAAATTGTGACTGCTCCAACTCACAACAAAAGTCATATCCTAGACTGGGTAATTACAGAAGACGAGGAGATCATCAAAGACCTTCAAGTAACCGACAAGTGTGTTTCAGACCATTTGTGGTTACCTTCCAACTTGACATTCAGAAACCTCCACCTAAGAAAAGAACACTCGTGACACGATCAAAAGATATTGACCATGCTAGGCTGTCAATAGATTTGTCCTCCAAAGTACAAGAAATCCCCATTGACTCAGCATGTGACAAAGTGGAAGCCTTCAACGCCATTATGACAAACATTCCCGATAAACATGCTCCACTAGAGACCCGGGCTGTGACTGACAAACCTGCAGCTCCATGGATGACAGCTACCATCAAAGAAGCCAAGGCAGAGAGAAGACGCGCTGAGAGGACATGGAGAGCTAGCAAACTGACTGTGCATAGGAACATTTTAAGCAATGTAATAGCAAAATTAAGAACTTGATATCAGCTGCTAAGTGGGCTTATTACAACAAACAAATTGATGAATGTCTCACCTCCAAATGTTTGTTCAATGTTATGAAAATTGCCATGGGAAAAAGTGATGACGCTAAGTGTAACTTACCCAAGTCTATCAATATCAAAGAATTACCTAGCTCTTTTGGAAATTTTTTTAGTGAAAAAATTACAAAAAATGAGAAAAAAACTTGATGTGTCCACTGTATGCCCTTCTTATGATGAGTTTGATGGGGGAAAGTTTAAATGAGTTTAGATCAGTGACAAAAGATAAAATAAGAGGCATTGTTAAGTCATCACCTGCAAAGTCCTGGTGTCTTGATCCAATGCCCACACCACTGCTGATCACTCACTTGAGATGAGAGTGTACTAGACATCCTCACAGCTATCATTAATGACTCTCTTAAGTCTGGAACTATGCTAGACTATTTTAAA
>BMAT01002420.1:930676-948333 GCA_019649035.1 Elysia marginata | reverse complement strand
TATATATGATACAAGCACTATTTCTATGTACAGTCACCGGTGTGGGTGATAGTGAAACAAAATTAATCCATGGATGTGTAAAGAATTAAAAAGCCAAATTTTAAGCTCTTTTACCTTGTTCCTGGAGTTTTGAAATTTAATCTGATGCCTTGATGTTGGTACTGAAACTGCAGACGTAAATAAGTAGCAGGTACATTCTTCCCGTTTAAATTAGCAAGTCACTTAGGCTAGAGAGGTTGAGTAAAGACCATCGCCATGGAACTTTTTTTTTAAAAGAAGCATGGAGGCGATATGGTATACTATAAGTTATGTTTCTTTCAGCGGCAAGGTGGTGGGTGCCGAAGCTACTGTAAGTCGAAGTTTCAAATTATACTGAAATGAATGCAAGCACTTTCGGGCATTTCCACTTAAAGCCCACTTTTATCACGGATGCCACTCAAATTTACAGAAAATAAGGAAAATCCTGTTCTGTATATGGGCGCTGAATTGTCATAGTTCGTGGGATCAATCTTGTTCCAGTCTGTGTGTTCATTTAGATTCTCATGCTTAAAAAACGGAACAGAACTGAAAAATGTCATCTCTGATTTCATCCACTGCTAAGTTCTTACCTTAAAATCTTAAAACAATTTACAATTTCAAATTTACTAAGGCAGCCAGACAGGATCGCATCGAGAAACTTCATTTCATTTATGGCAAATCTTGATATTCTAATTATGAGATCTTCGACATTCAATTTTGTCAGTCCATGGGTTGTTGTTTTTTATTGTACAGTGGACATCTGATCCAGGGAACTTCTAGTAGATATTGTATAAAGTTAGCTAAAACCCAGTTCTTTGGGACATCAAGCTTTTCAGGGAACTTTAAAAAGACTAAAACAAGAAAACTTTAGATGGTCTATCAATATATATATAATTGGATATATATCAAAATACCCAAATGCGAAATATTACAATCTTTGTTTTTTTAGCTTATTATAGTCTACTGGTATCAGAAATTCCAATATCATTTCTGCAGTTTAGCATTACTCGACAAATTTACATACCAAGCGAATGATCAAGGCAACAGCCAATTATAAGTATTACTATCAGTTTCCCTTCATTTCCCTCATAAGTACATGTATCACTATCAGTTTCCATTCCCAACCCTTGAAAACAAGGCAGATGTGAGATGAGTTCCTTCTAATTCTATGAAGGTTAATCCAAGTAAAAAGGGTGAAAACGCAGGTTTCTTAACTTCATTGAAAGCTAGTTTTCCTTCAGTCCAAGGCTGTTGGATGCGAGTTCTAGGGCAAGTCTAACAACAATATGTGTGGTGCTCCAGAGAAAACCTTCACAAAGGGTCAAACTTACTACATTAAAGAAATAAAAAAAATTTTCATCTACAGGAACATTTCCTGAGTATCTTTCTTTCCTATTTAGTCTATTATCTCAAATGTCACAAGACAAGCCTATGCCTTTATATAACTTGACATGGTAGGAAAATTACGAATGGTATGGAGAAAACGCATTTAAAGTATAGTATATAGATAAGATTTTAATGAAGTGGTTAAGTAAAGTGAAGATTCCCATAATCAAAACGAGCGTTAGGGAACAAGGAGCAAGGTCACTGATATTTTTTTTTGCCATGCGATATAGTGAGGTAGTTTGCGAATGCTTTCCTTGATGCCTTTATATTTTTGTCGAGTCTTAAGAATAAGAACCTTAGTGTACCCATAAAGTGCTGGGTGGGCACAGGGGAACAAATAAAATAAAATTTTGCTCGGACTGGGGTTCAAACCTGGGATCTCTCAATAAGTGGTCAACTGCCTTACCTATTGTGCCACCGCTCACCCACATGATGAAGTCGTAGAGTCATTAAAAAAAACAACACAAGTACACTGTAACTAGTTTGCAATTTGAACCTTGTTATAAAACAGTGTTAATTGGCTTACTAGAAGTTATAGCCTGAAAATCACCATTTCGATAGAGTTGGCATAAACCACTACAAGTACAAGACTCTTGTGAAAAGTATTCTAGAAGCTTTACACATAGATCTACGTCTATATACAGTGGACCTCCTGAACAATCGTAAACTCAACAACCTTTGCACTCAACAAATTTAAATAAAAGTCAATTTTTTTTCTCTTTTTTAACCTTTACAAATGCAGTTTTAGACCAACCTCATTTTCAGCAATTTAGAACTGAAACTGAAACTAAAGATTACGCTTTTTTCTTAGTTTTCATTTCTGGTATGTTGTTAGCTTTAACACTGGTAAAGAGAGACAGTGTGATTACAATAGGCCTATATCAGAGGAAAAGTCAGCTAGTGTTGTCAAAACTTGTATCATTGTGTGTGTGTGGTTTATTCTTTCTACAGTGGAATCCACTTAAAGTCAAATACCTTAAAGTCAACTGTGTTTTTCAGTCCCGTTTTGTATTTTCCTTAACTTTTTTGCTATATTTAAATTTAACTCTTGCTTAAAGTCAACACATATTTTCGGACCCGAGGTGTTGACTTTAAGATGATTCCAATATAGTTTTAAATAAGGTTTCAAATTTAATTTCTGATAGATACTTGTCCTTGAAGTATAGAATTTTCTTTTTGGATTATTTTGGCATTACTTTAGAGAGACCTTGCTTTCAACAAACCTTCTCTTCAAGAAACTTTCTATGCTTTCCTACACAGTTAAGTGGATCCGAGTTCCAATGAGCAAGTCTTATAACATGAGGGCAGAATTTTAATCTTACACCACAAACGAAAAACTAAATAAGTTTGTAAGTTATTGTTGTTGTTTTTTTTATTGGCATGTCAGTAAGTTTAAGAGGCTAGTATTAATGTGACAGGAATGTAAGTTTACAGAGAAACCAATATACATGTAACAGCATAGAAATACCAGCTTTTCCTTGAAGCCTTACATAACATTTTTTTTCCATTATAGTTTTCATACGTTGTAACTCTGGGTATAAAACTTTCGACTGCTATGATGACCTACAGTGCTTTGAGTAATACAGCTAAAACAAAATTTTACAAAAAAAAATATTTGTTTACAAAAAAAACAACAAAAAACATTTCAAACAAGATAGGACAACATAACTTACAGTCCGAGCAGAATAAAATAATTGGTTAGATGATCACATCAGTACTGATTTCCACCATGCAAATTGTTAAGTGTGATGTGCACAAATCAGTGCTGGTATTCTTAAGTGCCCTCAAATTTATAATAAAGCTTTTTTTTCATAAATATAGATAACAAATTTTTTTTCATTTTAGATTTAAAGCTAACTCTTGTTGGGTTTATTTTGGCATACATTTTACTTCTTTTGGCAATTATGAGGGTAAGTTTCCCCTTGAAATCAAATTTAGTTTATTCTACTTTAAGCATGAAAATCTGAAGTTGTAGTATCATAGTGTTACACTGGTTTTACCCTAATTCAGCCAGTAAACAGAATAAATAATGCCTGTAGCAGACAGCGTGGCAGTTTAAATTAGGTATTAAAAAAAAAAAGAAACACAAGCAAATCATAGGCTAGTACATGTATAAATACAAGTCACAAATATTTATACCTGCTCTTTCACCCCAGTATAAATCAAATTACTGACAGAGAGAGGGAGAAAGACACACACACACATAATTATGCGCATATGACGCAGATAAATAAATTGCATCCACGTCAAAAACACAAGAACTGTACATGTGGGTCTACCTCGTTCCATTGCCTATTCTTTGAAAATTCTTTCATATACATGTACAGGATGTTATCAGGGGTAGTACTACTTACATGTACATATTCAACTTAAGTATAAATTCATTGCCATTTGCTTTTGGAATGATACAGGATCAATGCATGTATATGTGTACTTAATATACCTTTGTACTAACACATTAGGTAGGCACTATGAAATGGTATCAAGGAAGAATGCATTGCAAATTGCATAGCTATAGCAAGCAGGTGCAATATTCAAGACTCAAGTCAAAGGCCAAATTTTGAGCATTATAAATTGTTTTTTGTTGTTTTTTTTTTTCAATGAATTAAGTTTTACGTCAGTGTAGTCAGGTCGAAATAGTTTGAACCTGAAAGATTCAAATATTTGCTTGATACAAACTACATTCATAATAATAATTACAGAAATAATAATAGCAACCATTTATTGAGCACTTTCCGACATATTAGCATCAATCTCGTTAAGTAATTTATAGGCCTTCTGATAAAATGAATTTCGATAATTCAAAGTAAAAATTTGATCCCATGTGGTTTGAAATAGCCAAACTGGAATAGCTGAACTGGAATGTCAAACTGGCATAGCCAAACTGGACTGCATGCTGCATATAATCAAACTACAAGGCAAAATATCAGGTTAACCCATGGGGCAAAATAAGTGAGGATTTGGTGTGATGTTGAGATAAGAATTTTAGGTGTCAACACTATTCTACCATTTTAACAAACATTTTCATATGGCTGATCACACTGATTACTATTTTACATTCCTGTGGACTAAACTAGACCAGGTGAAAATTTTGGAAATTTTGTTGCCCTTTGAATTTGAATATAGGAGGTAATACTATATTAACAACTTTTCCCTTATAGCTGAAAGGCCTATTTCTTTTATTTTTTAGTCTTTAGGTTTCCAGGTCTAAAGCAGGTCAATCTTTTTTATCTTGAAGAAATTAAGAGAAGGTCTTTGGGTGCCTGATATGATGATAATATGAACTAGGGTTGAATCAACCACCTAAAAAATTGCTTAAAACATTCCCAGACGCTTGTTGTAACAGCCATCAAATCGAAAGAGAGCATGAGGTGTTGCCGTCATACACAATATGACTGTACATGTTCTCAGACTCAGTCATAGTGCTCTTCTTTATGCCAACAGAGCTCATCATTACTTTGTCAGAATGAGCTCTTTCAAATGCCATGCACCGAGCTTTGGTAATTTGACTTTCTTACTCAACCTGCTCCTAAGTTGTCTAGGATCTTTGCTTTCATGTCTTGTGTATCTTAAGACGTTTCAGTTTACAGGTCAGAGTTAAGAGCTCTACAACATCAAATTTGTAAAATGTGATCAGTGGGGACATTTATTTGCTTTTCTGTCAACAGCACTCTTAGTCTGTTTCTGGACAGAAGCATTATAAATTGTGTTAAAACTTTATGGGTTCAACCATAGTCAAAGATTAATGGCCATATGATGCGGAAGTAAAATTTATCATAATAATTTTACAGTTATTATGGAAACAAATAGAATAACAATAGGAACATTTTTTGCAACCTGGTAGAATCACTATTTTCCCCAAAGTTTATAATATTCAAAACAATACCAAATAAAGATTTAAACATATTAATACATTTCCAGAACTTGAGTAGATACACAGGCATTTAAGACTTGACTGATTGTCCAACTAATATTTCAAATATCTATGATAAAAAGTGTTGAATACACTGTAACTAGTATAACTTTTCAACTCAATTTATAAGGTAAGCAATGGAATTTGTCTGTCAAAGTGTCATGGATTTCACCTTGCTCACATGAGGAAAGACAGGCAAGGTAAAAAGCCTTTTTATTCAGCTACCATCACAATTTTAATATTCTGAAGTTGTGTTCCTGTCTACTGATAAATCATCCCCTTAATATTACAACGTCATATCTCATGTAGGATAAAGGACATAGATCAAGATAAAACTAAAGGGAGGCTCTATGCAAAAGCAAAGGACGTAATGAGTTATATTCCTTGCAGTTACAATTAATCCCTTAGTGCATTTTTTAAGAGCACTTTTCCCATATAACCAAAAAGCAATGGCAAATTATCACATCTCACAGCCTAAGTTGTCCAGCTACAAGTTCTACTATAACTATAAGCCTGGGTCTCCTTGGCTCTGCATACTTTACCCTCTAGTGTGAGTTTTACTTGAACATATTAAATAAATATACTCACGTAAATTGTATAAATAAGAAAAAAAATAGTGTATACATTAACCTTTGCTTCGCAGATCCTGAACATGTACATATAAAGTTTATTTATATATATATCAATATATATTTTCACATGGAATGCTTGAGAATTATGAAAACAGTCCAGAAAGCCTTTCAGTGTTCATAAGTAAAAATAGGTGCAGAACGAGAGGTTCGCATAAATATAAAAAACAACAGAGTAACAAAGGTATTAGTATTTTCATCAAACAACAGGGTCTTTCAAATACAACATCTTGTTTTAAGTGTCTATGATGATAGGCAAGACAGCTTGGCCAAAGTGCACATAACATTTATTTACAAGTGCCTGTATCTACCTGACAATAGATTTACATGGCACTTAAATATGATTTATAACAGATGATCTTCAAATCAGTGTATTTCGGAAAAAAATGAAAACAAAAACCACCCCTTACAGTTCCAGTACTAAAAAAATGACTCCTTTCTGCTTTTTAATGGTGTATTATTAACGGGCAGATCTGGCTTCAGTTAGATGCAGATATCAATTTAAGTTGAAATTTTGAAGAAAAAAATTGTTAATCGCAAAACCTCATAATTTGAAGTTTTCTAGGTGGGAGGTTTATTTTCCCTTTTATGGCTTTGCTAGATTTGAACTCATAAATCTCTAAAACCCAATTTAAAAGGGTTTTTTTTTCTTTTTGGCCCCTAGCAGTTTTACTTCTCTGAAGCACACAAGGCTAATAGTGAACGCTCACTTAGCAATGCTGCCATATCAGAACCCACACAGACGCGTCTTGATGAGGGAGAGAAGTGCTGATACTACTTATTCACTTATTGAGAGGAATATTGCTTCAGTAAAAACAAACCTGACATTGTGTGCATAATTGGCAGCTTCTTAATCAAAAGTTTTACCCATTCCCATGAGATTCATACTAAGCTGTTTTCACTGTAAAAGTAAGTGGATTCCTTCCATGTGAGTTCTACAGTGTTTTCCAGTATGCACTATCTTAATTGATCAATTCCTTTATACAGTTAACGTTTAATTTAAAGTTGATTCCTGTGTCAAAGTAATATTTTACTTTTGGGATACACGCAGACCCATGAAAACTTGTCTTAAAGCGTTAGAGGTTAAGTAAAGAGCTAGGCACGGTTTATTTCCTTATGACAATGTTGCCATGTTTGTTGAAGCATGAACTAAGTGAGAACTGGGAATGCACATTGGCCTCAGTATCATAAAATGACACAACATCTTTGTTTTTCATCCTCATCGGCACCTACTGCCGGATCACCAGAGGGAGCCACAAATCGTCGTAGCTGCCCCTCCCTGAAGCTAGAACGTGGTCCATTAGCGACGGGACCTGCAGGCACAGCTTGAACACCACCATGACCGCCGCTGTTGGATGGGGTGGTTGCAGAAACAGCACTGTTGTTGGAATAGTTATTGTTATTGAATTGGCCATTCTTAGCTTTCTCCATCATAGGTGGTGGGTAGAAGTGCAGCTGGTTGCCACCGCCACCACTGTTGGAGTTTGTGGAGGCTCCACGTGAACCTCGGTTCAGGTTTGGCACACTCTCCAAAAACATACTCTGGAAGTGCGCGTCTGTTGGATTAACAGGTGCTGTGCTTATTGCCGACTGATTTTGGCTAGGTTTAAGGATTCCTTCTGGTTGTTGGGGTTGCTGTTGCTGTTGACGAGGGGCCGGCATGGGGGGTTGTTGCTTTGATGTCGATGATCGAGGCGCCACCTGTGGTTTGTTCGATGACGATGAATTTGAGTTGTTGGGCGAATGAGTGCTGTTTGTGTTGGCATACGAGTCATGGTTTTGATCAGATCTTCTTTGCTGGTTTGATTGAGGTGCTGATGATGATGAGGAATGGTGGTTGTTCACATCGTTTAGGGTGGAACTAGTGGTGATGGTGTCCATGTCATCAAAAGAGATAGTTACATCATCAATGTTGGTCGCAGGAAGGTTCTCTTTTTCTTCATGAAGCACCTGCAAGATGGTGTAATAGCAAAGTAAAGTTACCATCACCCTACTATTTTTCAATGGTATAGTGTCAACAAGTACAGGGGTTTTCAAGACTTATCCAAACTTTAAACTTGGAGTACCCACAGTCACCACGCATTGTCACAAGCAGGAAAGGAAAACTCAAACACACACACACAGGAAGAGAGCAATATACAGAAGTGTGCCGACCCCTGATCAACTGGCTCCATTACTTTGAAGCCCTCATTTCAGTAATTTCCAAAGCACACCAGTAATCACAGTCAGAACAAGGACCAAACAAAGACACTAAATATTCACGAGGTGCTTGTACAAGGAGGTTACTTGTTCCAGTTAAGTTTTTGGTGTTTTAATTGTCTCAGGCTTCATTAAGGTGTAAGGAAATTTTTTAGCTTATCCTCAAAGATATTAACTCATACTTTGGAAAAAGATGATCTAATACATGATAGACATAAACTTTATAATTTCTCTCCCATTTTATTGATCCCAGATGTTTTTCAAAAGTTATGCAATTTCAGTCTTAGGTTTGACATCAATACTCCAGTATTTAGGTAGTTGTTCTGGTATGAATATCTGGAATGAGAAAGAGAAACAAGTACTTAGGAGACACAGACAAAGATAGAAGTACTTTTTCACTAACACCTAGTCATCTTGAAGCATCCTCCTCATGTCATATGGAGTGAGAAAGAGAGAGAGACTAGGACTTAGGAGACACAGATGAAGACAGAAGTACTTGTTCACTAACCCCCAATTCTTCATCATCTTGAAGCATCCTCAGACCAAAATGCAAGGCCTCCTCCTGTGCTTCTTTCTTGAACAGATTGCTCTTTTCCCCTCGAATAGAGCTCCTCCGCATTGAAGCACTAGAAGAATCAGAGGGGAAACAAAAAAGGTTGGTAATTAAATAAAGAGTAAAAATATTTTTTTCTAGTAAGGCAGTCTTAAGCTGAGTTTGAGAGAGTGTTCAAAAAATCAAATAATAGCTATTTTGCAGATGTTGATCTAAAATCAAGTTGATAAGTGTTTATATTTTTAAAAATTACAAATACATAGATGAGAACCCAGTTCAATCTTCCTGGAAATAAAAGAACAGGGTTAGGGGGAAAGTGCATTGAAAAGCTAAGAGCAGAGATCTGTTTGCTTGTTTTCTCTCTATTTTGAGAATCTCAAGTCAAAGATGACGGTCTGTCCAATGGTACTGTGAGCACTTTATGTACCTCACCAGCACTGTCATATAACAAGAAAATGGCTAACTGCAGTCTCAGTTTTCAGATTAAATAGCCTTTTTCACATAAAACACAATAAAAGGGGTGTCAGCCATTTTGAATGCTCTGCCATGCCATGGTGTCTCTGAGAACCCATGAGATTTAAGGCATTTCCGTGTAACTACACAGTTTTTTAAACAGTGCAATAGACACAGCATTGTTGAGTGCTGCATACTATTGTAAATTATACATGTATAACAATACAGATGACATATTTATATTTGCAATAATTTTTTCCTATCAGAAAGTTATTATCTATCATTCCATTTTTTTTTCATTCAGACTTGACAAAGCTTGCACAATGATGGCATCTATAAAAAGAAAATTTAATTAAGTTTTACAAGAAGCACTCTTGTGCACTAAGGCTGAGAAAAGGGTAAAACTTTTTGAATGCTGACGGGGTGAAATGCAGAATTATGAAACTGAAATATGTTTTGGCTATAGGGGACTGCACATATACAATACAGTAAAGGGAACTAGTGGTTTCAATTATTTTTTCTTTTTCTAATACCGGGTAGATGTTGCTATGCCAAATTTACACTGTGGGAGGAGAAGCAGGTCGAGAAGTTTTTTGTAATGAAGTCTAATGTAATATTATGGAAATTTTCCATAATAAATAAATTTCCTATAGATTTGTTACATTTTATAACTGCATAAAAAATATCCCAAAGTAATGGATTTATTGAAAAACTCAGGGGCTGAAAAAGTGAAAGAACAAACACAATATGAAAAGATGAATTTGACAATCTGTGTTACCTTGATTGAAAACTAATATGGTAAAAGTTTATAGAATCATACATTGTAACATATGAACTAAAATGTAAATCAATTAACTCTTTCATTCCAACCACAATCAAGTATTGTTTAGTACCTGAACCCTGTGCATAAAAAAAGAACAATGCTGTGGTGGTCACAAAAATGTAGACACATTAGGAGAGTCGAACTGCAAGCTACCATCCAGGATCACAGTAGCAAGAACTTAAATTTAAAGAAAACAGCACAGTATTTCAGTTAAACGCTGGTTGTTGTTTTTTAAAGGCCGCTACACAGACTTATTGATCTAACACTATGTGGTTTTTCTAAAGGACTACAAATACCAAAGGACCAAACAGAGAAATTGTAGGTACATAGACGAAGCTAAACAACAAACTCCACGACAGTTAAGGCATGGAGTTTCGCTGAACAATTTTGGCTGAACAATATTATGGAAAGGTACTTAAAAACGTCAAGGAAAATAGAACAATAGTGACTTGAGGTGACAGCGCTATAGTTTTTTGCCTTTTCTTTACTTTACTTACAGGTGATGGTCTGTCCAACCTTACAGCGAGCACCTTATGTACCTCACCAATTGAGTTACTTGAGATGCTGAGGTTAGGATTAAAGAGTCCCTTTTTTAAGCATCTTGTTTCATTTGTTTTGCTCCCATGACAGAACTGCTAAACCCTGATCAAGACTCAAGCAGCTATAGTTTACCCCCCCCCTCCCTTTTTTATTGATCACACATAAATATTTCAGTATTTTAGGTTTTTGACATCAGTACTCCAGTATTTTTACAGTCATTCTCATACTAAAATACAGAAATTGGTACTGACTGGTACCTCTGCAATGACTGAAATCTAAAACAAGAGTAGTGACAGGCCAGGTGCCTAAACTCATACTGATACATGTACTAAAGCTCACAGAGCAGGCCTCGAGGTAGAGATTCTTCACAGGTCATTTTACGTGGCAGCTCAATGGATATCTATGGCCCAAAACAACCACTTCTCCTTGGGCGAAACAATTTGCCTATGATCATCAGTGGTCACAAGGACGAGGAGAAGGACAAAGTCTACTCTACTATATAAATATACAATACCTGCATAGATTACATATAATAATTGGAAAGAAAGAAAGAGCTACAATATTCTGCATGAAAGCAACACAGGGTGATCAGGGTCTCAAGTCTTTCTTTTACGAAAAAAAAAGAAAAGATCACTGTGGAGCAAATTAATTATAGCTCACACCATCTGAAAGTGAACACATAAGTCATGTCACATATAAACTTCCACATAAACATGTAGAAAATGTCTTCTTGAGCAAATAGGAAATAAAAAGAGCTGCAAACAACAGTGAGAGAATGAATGTCATACATTTTGCAAAAGGGTATGATCAGCAACGTTACAAAAATCAAATGTCTCAGTCTAAGCCAAAAAATCAAACGTGTGAAACGTGCTGACTCAACCTTCAAAAAGATAAAAGCTACAGTTTAAAATCATCAAATAACAGAGTAAGTCAAGTTTTAAAACATTATTTAATAATTCAAGTATCTAGAACATTTTAGGACATTTAATTACAGCTGTTTTAAGAGCCCACCTAAATTCACTTCACACTAAATTGTATTAGAAAAGGCGGGGTTGCTTAGACTCCAGCTTTGCAACTATAATAAGGATTGGCCCTTTCTAATAAAACATGTATGGTAACTACATATATAGTTTGGAAAAACACGCAGAAGCAATAAAAACAATCTCAATAAAATTAGTAATACTATAATAAAAAAAAACAGGAACAACATGAAACACTGCCTTGCCACATAAAAATTGGATACAGTGGAACCCCTCAATCAATTTAGACCCCCTAAATAAAGACCACCCTTCTTAAGTGACTTTAAATTTGAGAATGTCCATTTTTGGGGGTATAACAATTTAACACCTAACAAATCCACCCCACCTTTATAATATAAGACCAGCTTTTACCAAAAAATTTTACAGGTTTTTACCCAGGGGTTCCACTGTACCTTGAAAATCATGAAAGATTTGAATGACACATGAGAAGACATTACTAATTCACTCTGTACAGGAAACGAGAAGCTCACTCATTTCTTCTTTTTTTTTCTTTAATACAAAACCTTTATGGGGTATGCAGCCTGGCACAGGCAAGCCTTCTTAATAGTTATCCCAATAAAATCTTTTTTTACGCCGAATAAATGATAAAACTTCAAAAGGATACAAAATTGTGGCTACATGCCATGCCAGTCGTCATTATTTCCCGCAGCTATATTTTTCACTAGATCGGATAAAATGCTTCTAGCTTAGTCTACCATACACTTAACCACCAAGTTCATGACAGCTGGTGCCAGACTTGTGTCACTTGAGAGCTGGACAGGCCTGCTGTTAATTAATAGGAAAGATGTTCGCAGAGCCATCTGATTGTTTGTACAGAATGACTAAAATTCAATCTTTTAGATGCGAACAATATAACTTACAGCGAAAAATATCACTAATTTTTTATGGTTTACTTTAAGTACGAAGACAAAAACTGTTTTCCCTCAACTGTATACTCTGTATTGTATATAAAAAATAAGAGATATTGGCTCCCTACTTCATACTAAAAGAGTTCAAATTGGTATTATGAAACTAGATAATATATGATGGTCACATTTGACAATACAGTAGACAAAACTTTCAATATGCATTTTTACTCTACCCTGGATTTACCAGAAATTTGAAAAGGCTTAGGCAGTCATTAAAATAACGTACCTGACACCATACAGAGCGAAAAACTCAGTTGAACATCTCTACTTCTATGAAATTTGACCAATTCTAAAAATGTTCTTTCAAATTAGTATAGCATTGATGCCTTTCGGCAGGCAACGTTAGAATTGCCATTACAAGGCTTGTCCAAAAGAATCATAAATTGAAATTTTTATTTTCCAGCAAAGTATTGCATTTTTCAATAAAGCATTTCCAACTATTTTCTAAGGTTGAAAAATTGCTGGCAATCGTCAAAATTTTCCACTATTGTGCATGAGATCATTTGTTGTGTAAAGTTGATTAGAAAAGAAAAAGTCCGACTTTTTAATTTAAAATTCTTGACAACTGATTCATTAAGGGTGATTGCAAGATATGGAGACTTTACCTTGTAACATAGACAATTAGTAACACAAGCAGGTTAAGACTGAATTCCATTTTAAGAGAGAGAAAATTTAAAAACTCCTTCCTTCAAGGAAATTTATAATAAAACAAATCAATAGTAATGGAACCATGTTTTTAAAAAAATGTATCTTGCCTTTTATCCAAATGAGCCTTAAATCACAAAGCTGAAAAGTTTAGTGGGTGTTCTAAAGAAATTATTTTTTTAAATTTTAGACATTGACGCTAAAACTATTTTTTACCAGTTTTCACAACAGATTCATCTTGATCTTGAAATTTCATGTAATATTTTGAAAGACATGGTTGCTAAGGACTTAACATCTTTACAGTTGTCTAAATTTTAAAAGAAATAAAATTTTTGTCTCCCCTTTCTGAAACTTTACAAATCCTAACCCTGCCAACTTCAAAAGGCTATTACTTCACACAGAGCTTTTCTGATTGTTGTATTTGCAAGTTGAGAAAATAACCTTTTCTATAATGATAATGCCAATTTTGACTTACGACTCAATTTGACAGGTTGAAAGATAGATACCTTTAGCTTATATGAAACGTCAATCCCTGTTAAAAAATTGATGTGACGTAAGTAAAAGCCCAGCAGTTAAGTTCTTTTTTTTTCTCCAGATGTACACACAATCATGCCTATTCAATATTTTTTACCTTTAAATTAATACACTAAATACCCATGATTGCTCATATGATATGAATGAAGATCTGAAATAATAATTACGCTTGTGTACAGTGATTAAGGGAACAAATATGGGGGGAAATATATGATGTCAAAATAAGAAATAAAAAAAAAAAGATAAGCTCTGACCAACACCTTATATGCTTAATAAAAATTGGCCTACACTTGTTTAGAAACAGGAAGGAAGTGTTCAATGTAGTGAATTTAGTTATTAGTTATGTGAACAGCACTTATCAGGTAGAAGCTATGAATTCTCAACCTGTTCTTGTGCGATTGGATCATTTTTGTTAAGGGGTGTCAAACCGTAGGAGAAAAGCCTCCCTTGAAACCTGGGTTTTCACTTTAAATATTTTCTTTTTTAATTGTCTTTTAATGTGACAGAGGACACTGAAAAATTGTTTACAGAAAATTTGAAAAATGTATTTAGAAATGGTAGTAGTACATGTATAATTATCTTGCCGTCAGTGTGACATTTGTTAATTGGTTTGTTATCTTGCAAATGGGTGACGCTGGGGTCTGCTACAGAGTAGAAATTATGAAGTGCGACACTCCATCAAAGTGATACATAAGTGAAGATTACAAAATTAGCAAATTCATTCTGTAACAAAAAATAAATGATTGCAGGGAATACTATTTCTTGTGGTATTCTTCTTTTTTACGCTTTCAAATTAAATGTTGAATCATGTGTGCTCTTAAACTATGCAGTGGACTAGTTATGCGATCATATGAGAGAAATAAATATTCATTCAAGATCCAACACCTTTCATAGAAATTAATCAATTTCTTAAAGGCATGCAAAAGTTTGAGGAACCTAGAAGAATTTGTTCCTAGACATTGAATCACTGCATCATAATTCAAAGCTGGACTTCAAATTTGTCAGCAGCACTAATGGCGTGTGCAAAAAAGGGTCTGCCTACTTGACAATTGCTGTTCGAACTGAAGTTAGCATGGCCCAGGTATAGACCCTTTGACCGATAACAATTTTTTAAAATAAATCGAACGCAAGAATTTTATTTCAACATTATAGTTACTATTTCATTCTTAAGATTTTGCTGTTTACTTTCAGCTTTGGTGGCAACAGGTTCAATACCAGCAATTGCATTAGGTTTGATTTGCGATACTATGTCATCAGCTCTTAGCAACCTTTCTTTTCAAATCACTCTCATTCTTTGATTCAATACATGGTCCAAAAATCATATTTACAACATCATTTTAAATGTCAGCTGGTGCCAGATCAGGAGTAAATCAAAGACTAATGATGCAACGACTCCAAGCTGTAGGAGTGCAAAAATTCAGTCATCATTTTGGTTGTATGCACAGTGGTGTTGTCATGATAAAAATTAATCAAACTTTCTCAAGGAGTCTGAGGTGCTTTTTCCTATTCAAAGTTTGTCTTGAATGACCATTTCATATTATTATTAGTTTGCATGTACAGTAGCTCCTAACACAACAAGACTACAATAAAACAGACTCCTTGTTCTGCAATATCTTAAATCTTAAAATGTAACCTGTTTCAACAAACCCTTGCTGAGCATACTTTATCAGAGCACAACAACAGAACAGTTGACAGCCTGAGATATAACATTCACCTGTTGGGAATGAGAATAGGGCACAAAATTATCGTTCTTACACGCAAGCAATTGACTTCAAAGAGGAAGTTTGCAGACAGAAACAATAATTTGTTCTCAAATCTTATTCCCAATTTCTTAATTCATTGATCAACCCACCCATAAAGAATCGTATCTGGAAAACATTTCTATCAAATTTCTAATACCCATTCAGCCGAAAAAAAAGTCTTGCAATAGGGGGTAAACAAGCAACTAAACATTCAGAAATACTGCCACTCTAGAGCTAACATCAATGGCTTTCAAATTAATCAACTTTTGCTTTTTACGTGCAAAATAAAGACTGAGAATAACAACTTTCCACACAATACAAACCCCCCAAAAAGCCTTTTGAACAGGAATCATATTGTAAGAGAAGAGCTCTGAGAAGATGACAAATAAACAGGAGTACTATATGTATTCAAAACTGAACCTGAACAAAGTTACAAGAAGCGCATCTTCACAATACAGGTGACAATGAAAGGTCTCCATCCAGCAGTGCCTTGTTTTGAGATTTTGTTATTGTAAAAATTACCTTTGTTACTTGTGTTAAAATGTTAGTCAGAATAAAAACGAGCTTAGATTAGTTTACGTGCACGAAGACGAGATGAAATACAGAAAACTGGGCTCGTGTGAGCAAGATTTTTCCAGACCTGCCACTATTTTTGGAGTTTAGCGATGTATTTGAGCTAAACATGGAGTCTTGATGGTTCGAGAGATTGGGGTGGGAAACAGGAAGCAGGCTGAAACAAAACCGCAAAGGAAGTGGAAAAATGAAGGATTACCATAAAAAAACAAAAATAAAAATCTCTCTTCTATTCCTAGAATTGTGTGCAAAAAACAAACAAACCGCAAAGTTGTTTCACTTTGTTGTGATTAATTGAATAGAGCATTTGTTGGGGGCTGTTAATAGTAAAATATTTGCTTATGAAATCTGTCCTAAAATGCAAAAACAGTAACTAGATTTTAACTTACAGATTAAGGGGCTTCCCTACTCATGTGACCTGTAGTCCCATATACTACAACAAGCTTAAACCAAGACATGTGAGTTCTTAAAATGTAATCTGATCTTAATGGCCCTGTTTGCAGATGACAGGGCGTACAGGTTTAAAATTAAGCCTACAAATTATTATGTAGCAGCAGATTTAGATCACTTGACGATATTTTATTTGGCAAGACAAAAAATCAAGGAATGTCTGGAACCTAGTGACTTTCATAACAAAACCCATATTCCTAGAGAAAAATTGGACCCTGACTAAATGCTGGATCTAAGAAAGATAGTGACATTTACGGTTGGTCAATGAGAATACACTCACAAAATAGAGAAGTGTTATTGGTGGATTTAGATCACCACCATTTCTGGTTGACAAGATAACTCATTTAGAGATATATCAAAGTAACAATAACTTTGAGCTGCGTGCTAAGTGGTTAGCGTGTCAGACTTGTGATCCAGCAGTCGCGGGTTTGATTCCCAATCACGACACATGTTGTAATTGCCTTACAAAGCAATTTATCCACATTTTCCTCAGTCCACCCACCTGTAAAATGGGTACTTGCTAAAGGCAGTGCTTAAAATTTGTGGAATGCTAGTATTTGAGCGCCTAACAGGCAGCTGTACTGTAATGCTCTGAAAAAAGAGTTCAATTTGTTCTCGTGTGTATAGGCCTGCCGGGGTATATATGTTAAGTCATGAGACTGCCATCGGCAGTAGAAGACTATAACCATAACTATTTATTTATTTAAAAATGACAAGCTAAAAGGTTTGTAACTGTCAACTAAGTTTTTTCCTGGCAAGTATTTGACAAAATGATGTAAAACTTATTCAGCACTTCTTAGGAAAATTTAATGCGTATAGAGTGATAGACACATACTAAAACACTGTAGATGTAGATTTAGATACTTTTATAACAGGAAGCGATTGACTTGGAAGTTGTTAAATCGAAAATAGGAGATGGAGCAAGTAATATAAATGCATATTACAAGATAAGTATTTTAGCATTGACCAGAATGGGTTTGGTCTGTTCACAACAAGGGGTAGGAAAGATTGAGAGACTATTATATTTATTTCCATCATCCAAGTAAAAGACAGAAGAAAGAAAAACAGATGGAGCAGAACTAAAGATGATTATGAGCACGAACAATACCAAAGAGAGGAAGGGAGGACAATGAATGGGAAAGAGAAAATGTTTGGGAAAAGAGACAGAGAGAGATGTGTAAAGTAAGAGAAACAGAAAGAGAGATGTCAGAGAAAATAGAGAAAGCAGGGGAGATGAGAGTGGGGCAGCAG
>BMAT01002420.1:877878-898214 GCA_019649035.1 Elysia marginata | reverse complement strand
GAAGAAGAAGAAGAAGAAGAAGGAGAAGGAGAAGAAGAAGAAGAAAAGAGATAATTATTTTAACCACTTAGACTGTTATAATAGTTGGGTTTTTTAACAGCTAATAAGATTACATGTATAAGTTTCGCCGCCCAATCGTTATCAGCATAGGGGAGGGTAGAGGAGTTGTTTGGCGCAGGTTGGTGTTATATCGCGGCTGGTGCCGATTTTCATTTTGTCCCATTGATTCTGACCTAAATCTACGGCACAACTTGGGAAACACGATCTCGCCCGCCTTCCTCCTTTCAGATTGCACCTCCCACCAAGTGGTAGATAGGAAAAATGCGCACGTATTATTAACGCCATGTGGCCCAACAAATCCAGGGGGTTATTTTACTTTACAGATCGATCATTGACCTCATGTGGTCCAAATAATCTAGAAGAGTGTTGGGGCCGTGTAAGAGCTGGGGCAAAACCTACCGTTTGATTACCGCTGACTGCACATAATTTTTCAAATGTGTTGCCTGCAGGTTGTAAACTTCCACATACTTAAAAGCCAAGACGGAATAATTAAATCATTAAATCGAGGTTGAACACTAAGAAGAGCTTTTTGTTACATGGTCCAACTATTCTGACAGGTTATTAGGGCCACATGGCCTAATTAACCGCGTCTAAAAGTATTACGCAGCTTAAATAAAACGTTTTTTCCGCATCAGCAGGTCGATTGGTGGTGTGGGTGTTGCAAATTTTGCAACACTGATCTGCATCCTAGATCCTATATACACCCCCCCCCCCCAAAAAAAAAAAAAAAAGAAAAAGAAAAGAAAGAAAAGAAAAGAAAAAGACTGAAGTAAGTCTGAAAAAAAATGATAATGTTAATGTTAAAAAAGCAACTGATTTTCATAAGCATGTAGCTTAACGTTGAGTCGTAAAATTGTGCAAAGTGGTGTTGTATTGATTTATTAAGGTAACTAAAATGTTTTGCATAAATTTACAGCTCACTTACTTCCTGAAAAGTCAAACTACATGATTAGGAAAATAAATTTCGCGCGTTGCTAGCAGGAGTGCGGAATAAGCGATAAGAATGACGTCTGGCCGAAACAATCTAACCTAACAGTAACGCGCCTCTGATCGCGTCCTCTAGATCTAGATTAGTTCATCCCACTCAATGCACAAGCTCTTCGAGAATTATACAGTTCATATGATCAGTACAGACCATACGATATAATGTAGGCCTACTGAGTAAGATGTAAGCGGGCTGTAGGGCACTGCTGGGTCGTCGATTCGAATCCCCCCTGCTCTCTCTCTCTATTTATATATCTATCTCTATTTTTCTTGTGACACTGAAATCGCTTGGTACGAACACTCTTCAATCCCCTGTAATCTTTCAACGAATAGAGAGAAATACACGTAGTTGTGGAAAAAGGAGAGAGAGAGAGAGAGAGAGAGAGAGAGAGAGAGAGAGAGAGAGATATGCAGAAAACAAACACTAAATGCCTCGCTTTTTAGTTTTGATAAGGTGCAACCCAATATATAACATCGTGAATTTTACTGTGAATTTACCAATATTGATAACATTTGAGCTTTCACCTCCAATACTTTACCTTCGATACAATGTAGGCATACACACTTGTAATGGAAACTAAGCTATACTTTAACTTGGATTTATCATCAAACGAAGCCGTGGACCATCTCGAAACATTGATCAATGCTGTAAGGTACAAACATTTCTGTATTAAAAAAAAAATTCATCCTAATAAATCTATAGCGGATATCAAAAGTTATTGGAATTTTTGTAAAATATTTTCATGTTTAGATCACATTGACCTAACAGAACCACATGGATTTTATAAAGGATGCTATCAAAACTTCCAGTAACCGGACCTGTTTGAAAACATCACAGTGTTCATGCTACTTGCTTATAATAAAAGCTCTTAACTTTTTTTAAAGCAGCTAAACGATTCATGGTTTGATAAAACAAACATTTGATCACAATGATTTTAAACTTATTTTAACGCATAGCCTAGCCTAGGCTTAGTACTGAGCAGTGCGACGACCACTGTCACGGGGTTGTGAGGTCACAGCGCCCGGCCGGCTTGCAAACTAATTTTAAGAGCGCTTGTCCAACGCCTTACGTATCGAATCGTCGGCTTGGCAGTACGAGAGATACTGTACAGCCGCACGTCTAGTCTGTGTTAGCTTACGTTTGCCTACTGCCTAGCCTACGTGTGATGTATAGATCTAAGTCAAGTCAGTTAAAGTCACTACTCATTAGACTGAACAGACTCGAAGTCGTAGTCATTGGCTTTTCTCACTCTCGACCGTGGAACTAATATAACGTTAATTAGATCTTTAGCCTAGAACGAGATATTAATTATTTTACATGCACTAGATCTAGATAGATCATAGAGTCATGTCTAGTTCCAAAAGCAGACCAGATAATGTGGAAAGGTAATTTGTACTGGTGAATCGTGATATCTAGAATTTAGACTAGAGTAATAAATAGATTACCGCTAGACGTCTAGAATCTAGATTCTAGATCTAGATTTCTAGTCTAGATCTATTCTAGATTCTAGATTTCTGATAGATCTATCTTTGACTTTGTTCCAATTGTTAGGATTTTAGAGAGGCTTAAGAGAGGAGCCACCCCAGCTAAGCCTAAATTTCATAGTAATATTATAAATTCAATTTTTTAAATAATTTATAAAAAAAATACTCCTCAATACTGTACCTTTTATTTTGACAGTCATGTTATGTTTGTTAAATTAATTTTAAAATAATGCATCTCACTTACAATGACAGATGACCCTTTTTTCTAGCCTATAATATTATAAACCAGTATAGATCTAGAATCTAGACTCTAGTAACAGTATTTAGCTAGGCTGGCACCTTTGTGTGAAAATCATTCCATCACGGTTGCTAAGCAATCTCTCTATAGGATCTTGAGGCCTATTGGCCATGGTGCCACCGTTAGACTGGCCAGCCTGGGAGAGATTTTGCTGGCTCCTTGAATTGGATCTAGTGTCTTGCTGGTGGCAGTGAGGCCAGGTGAGCTAAAAGTAAAACTCGGCTAGGAAAGCTTCTGTTGGCAGTTGAGTTGGTGCTTGGGGTTTCTTGGGTTGCTGCGGAGCCAGGGTGGAGGTGTGCAGAGAGCAGCTCTATAGAAAAGAAAGTCTGTCCTCCATATTCTTCTACTGAAAAGAAGGGGGATGCATGCTGTGAAAAATTGAATTATGAACCCAAGCTGCTGAAGTTTGGATACCCTGTATCATGCCTGCATTCTGTGAAATATGTCAGGGGCCTCAGAAGTTGTTTCAGGACTGCATCTAATTCTAAACACAGGCTGTAATCACAACAATAGGTTTCCCAACTAAATTAGCCATTGCCAACTTAAGTTATAGTTTACCTAACAGAGGAGCAGCAGTCAAACTCAAAGTGAAAGCAAACTGACACTTAGAATCTAGAGATCATTTATAATTGCCCACAGCCAGGTACTCATAATCTCATTTAACCACCAGAACCACAGACCTAAATTATCATTAATTTTGAGGATTCTGAGACTTTGCCTTTTGTGCAAGAAGTCACAACAGCAATAGACCAGCTAAAAACTAGGCCTAGATGGAATTCCTGCAGAGTTAATAAAAAAGTTCAGAGACAAAGGGATCAAAGCACTGACACAAGTTCTGTAATATTAATATATGATGAAACGTGTCAGTGGCCTCAGGATTGGAAAAAGCAAGAGTTTGTCATGTTGCACTAGTAGAGTGGAGTTCCAAAGGAATGCTCTGACTATAGAATGATTGCTCTTATCAGTCACACAATTACAAGTAAGATTCTCCTGATCATAATCCTTACTACTACTAGAATGAGGGCAAAAATTGTAAGGATAAAGAAGAGTTGTCAGATTGTCAGGCAGGATATAGGTCAAACAGAGACACTAATGATATGCTGTTGACACTTTACAAATACTCATTGAGAAGATAAGAAACAGCACAAGGCCTTAATAATACTAAGTTTCAGTCCTTGATTACAATAAAGCTTTTGTTCAGTTATATTTGAAATAAAAAATATGAGAAATCAAATAATCAGGTTTTGATTCCAAAGTTTTCCACTGTTAATGCCTTTTAAAATCCTTTTCTTTCCCAGCATGTCTAAGTTGTGCTTATATAATAGATTTTATCTACGTTTCTGCTGCATTTTTCTCTTACTTATAAAAATATATTGTCAAGTGTTCAATTATTTCTAGGATTAAGTAGAACTTACCTTTTTTCGTATTTTTTTGTATACCGGGATGCCAATTTTTCATTTATTCTGTTTTCTCTTGTTTGATCCTGATCAATTATTTCTTAAATTTATAGTGCATTCATGTGTTTCTATTGCTTTTTATATATTATTGTCATATTCAGTATTTACCTAAAATCTGTACCTCGCCATTACTTTGAAGTTTGGGGCAGCCCTGCCCTCATCAGATGGCTGACTGGTATATATTATGCATGTTTAGAACCATGGAAAACTTAATTTTTTCAGTCACTTATGGGGAAAATTTTGTGTCATCCTTGTGAATCAATAAATTAATATTAATCAAATCAGTAAAATTATGAGTTATAATATTACATCAGTAATATATTAGAAGGCAGGGCTGAAAAAATACTAAGATTTAAAAAAGTGTCTAATGCTATATAATACTCAGATTTTTTCTAAGTTGTTTGTATTAAAACCATTATTTATTCAAATTTAGACGTGGCATCACCTTTGATGATGGATCTTCCTCAAAGAGTAGAAAAATTGGAGGTGCATTTTCAAGGTACTGGTATGCATAACAAGGCTTTTTTTACCCTTGGCTAGACTGAATGGAAGTAAAGCAAAAATTGAATTTTCTTGCTAGGTGTGACACCACTTAATGTAAGTTTTTACTATATAAAAGGTTCATTTAGTCTTTTCATACTGTAAATGTTGTTTTATTATGCCTTGTGCAGCCTAGAATTTTGACATTTGGGCATGGAAATTCCTCGAAAAACCCTGGTACTCTAGTATCTGCTTGAATCTTATTGACTTGTTCTTGTACATATATATACTGTAGTTCTTGGTTCAGTCAGGATCACTCCCGCTCCTTCCTGACCTAGGCCCAATGCCAGATACTGTCGGCCCTGCTTTTAAAAGTCCATCTGCAGGGGACCTAACCAATGAACTTTGTCCTGGGTTAAAAAAAATTGAGTTATGTGCAAGCCCTTAAGTTCCTTAGGACACCCCAAAAATAAGATTTAAAACAATTGAAAATCGACTTCAACAGAATAGACTCACTCCCACCAATTTGAAGGTGCGTATTCAGTCTGCTGTGCTAGATCACCTTTTTCTCAGTGGATATGTTTGAAATCATAGACATTCACCTGTTGAGAGTTAAACTGTCGAATTCTGATGTGTATATACATGCCATGGAACATAATACCACTTGTACTAGGACTGCCATAGGTTTAATTATAATAACTTACTTATAGAGTGCATAAAATCCATTATAACAATACTTGGTGGTGCTAATACATACATTTATAGTAGAATAAAGTTACCTCGTTGTTAAAGAGTAACTAATATTAAACAAAAGGAAAGGCTTTTAGTTTTACAATACAAATGCATGTATAAAAACTATTACATTATCTAAAAATAGCCACTGTCCTTGTCTATTGTTTGGATGTGTTACAGTTACATTGAAATGCATAAAAACTACTGCCAATATGTCGTAAAATAACGGAAAAATATTCTTAAAAGACTCAGTTTTTAAATTTTGTTTGGAAGATTCAATTGTGTCACTTCTCTTATATTTTTTTTTCCAATAAAAAATTCCAGACCATAGGAGCTATGACAGAAAATGCTTTCATTTAAGAAATAATGGATGGCATATTAGTTTTTCAGTAAAATTATGTCCAGAGTCATTTGATGGTAAAACCCTTTAATGGTTTGTAATACTATTGTAAGAGTTCTTGTAAATAAGCATGGTATAGATCGTTTAAACATTAAAAAATATGACACGCAATTTTAAAATCAATGCCAAATTTTACTTGCAGCCAGTGCGTTTCAGTATTTACTGTGAAATATTCAATTTTGATCGATGAGTTATTAACCTTAATGCTTTGTTTTGAACCTCTAGAAGTCTAAATATTGGATAATTTGAAGTTCTCGTCAAAAAGGAATTAGGTCCACTGTAATCCAGCCTGCTGGTTATGAAAGAATGTTTAAGTAGTTGATTTTTACTGCCATCAAATAGTTCCCAATTTTTTCCAATATTCATTTGTAGGCGGCAATGGCACATTTCTATAATTATGTTTGATATGACTTTACATGTAAAAGTGAGCATCAAATTGAAAACCACATTCCTAACATTGGCACCTGTAGTGTTTTTTTTTTCCTATCACATTTAAACTGTCTACTTCAGCTTTAGTTTTACTTATTCTTAAAGATCATAATTATTAATAAAACCTCTGTCTTCTCTTAATTTAGTTTCAATTTCTGTGGTCCCATGCATGAACCTGATAACCCACATGGATGTGAAACTGAGATATTTCTGGTCTAAGTTTGGCTTTTAAATAGGACATGTAGAAGGTGCTAAAGTTACAGGAAAGCATTTGGGGCCTTAAACATTATGTACTACAACCATTTAATTATATGTGATAAAGCACATTATGGAATACTTGCTTATACCTTTATCTTATTTTTTTTAGGAAAATAAGGGTTTTCAGGTTTAAGCATAGGGCCACAGATTCGTTGTTTGTCATCCAGTCTTTGATGTTGTGTAAGCGCTGCTCTAGGCATGTCAAGGAGATTTCAGTTTACAATTGAATTGGGGCATTGAGTGTTAAATGTTTTTATGTATTCATATTTTTAGAAACCCCTACCACAATCAGCTCAACTACTACTATAATCCTTAGGCTTAAAATTGCTAAAAGCAGTTCTGAACAAACAGAATGTGTGCAAATTTCTCCTGCTATATTGTGCTGATGAACAAAAAAGGTATTGAGGTGTATAAATATTTCTATTTTATATCAAATATTATATCAATGTCCATTGTAAGATGGTTTTGCTTTAGGGCCTTCTCTTTTCAGCTCTCTTGTGTCCTGCTTTATATGGGAATATTTTTCATGTGGTCAGTTTGTAAGGTGATAAGTTAATTAGCAGTTGTGGATTTTTTTCCCAATTTTGTTTTCTGGATTAAAAAAAAATCATTCAGGCATTTGAATGTCTAAATTATCCCAACTGTACAAAGTATAGATTAAAATAGACATACTTCCATACAGTTACAAGCATAGTTCTCTTCCAATACATTATGATGCTAATTGTGTAAATCTATCTTAAACCGTCAATTGAACTGGTCTTATCTATTGACATTCAAATGAAAATAAAACTGTAAGGCAGAGTAAGGTGCACACAAGACAAAGCAATACTCGGTTGAGGACCTGTTATTTTCAGTACCATCTTATAGATTTATCAGTCTTAAGTTAAAGGTGTGGAAATAAAAAAAATTGTAAATGTATATATATATTGTGAAGATGGGCCTTTCAGGTTTTTTCTTATAACTTAAACTTGAATCAAACAGGTTAGTAAACAATAAACCTACTATATGTGTTGACTTAAGTTAAATTTTGTTCTTAAATCTCACTGGACTCATCTTTTTTTTGCTTTCCAGCGTCACTTATGAAGATGTTCAGAAAATTGCAAAGCATATCCTGGCAATTGTAAAATGTCGACCAAAAATTGGTGTTATTTGTGGCTCTGGATTAGGCCAATTGGCAGAACTGGTTGAAGATAGTGAGACTATTCCATACAATGAAATACCAGATTTTCCTGTTAGCACAGGTAATATAATATCTGATCTCTTTGTCAACATAAAAATTTTGATTTTTCTGTTTTTGTGTGTTTATGCTACATCTGTGCTTTTATTTGAGGGTGATGATCTACTACTAAACTGGTATTCTATACTTGATAATTAAGAGAGCATAATTTTTATAACATATTTGGCTATCAAGAAAGAAATCTACTGTCCAAAAGGTTTTTTTTTTCCTCCATAAATCTAAGTTTTGAAATATTGGAAGTATACAGTGGAATCCGCTTAAGATAAACCCTGTTTAAGATAAACTTAGTGTTGAGATTAACTAGATTTTTTTTTGTTTCTTTCCTTTTTTTTCTTTATGTCTTATACTGCTTTTAAAAATATAAACTTTGGATAAAATACATATATTTGGATTTTCAGTGCCAGGCCATGCAGGGAAGTTGGTCTTTGGAACTCTCAAAGGCAAGAGTGTGGTGCTAATGCAAGGTCGGACACATAGCTATGAGGGCTACTCACCGCAGCAGGTGAAGTGAAATCATACATTCATAACTACTTTTCTAGTTTGATTTTTTTTTCTTATCACTGTTATTGATAGGGATACCATTTTTCAGTTATTTTTTTCATTTTTTTTCCTTCTCGTTTAAAAGCCTGAGAATCTGAATGAACTTACAAATTCAACAAGATTGAAGAATATTGATCCCTTGAACACTGACAATTCAGTGCCTCTAAAGGAAATTTGTTTAAGGTTATATGTGAGAGAACATGGCACCAAAATTTTCAGTTATTTTCAGGAAATTTGAGTGGCAACTTTGTATTTAGTTGACTAATTTTTTTTTCTATTGACGGCTTCATAATTATTATCAAATATTATAATATACATAAATGGTCAGATGACTTTATCTTGTGAGTTGGAATGATTGTGTTTGAATTTAGAATTTCAAAATCTAGTTTCTTAATATTTCAAATTGAATACAGTTTGTTAAAAATACTACTTGTGCCAGCCTTTTGCAGCAACATAGTGTCCGCTTAGGCAGTTACACAGGTAACAGGAACTGGTTGGTGAGATGGCAACTAATTACAGTTTGTAAATAATTTATACAATGTATTTTATGACAATGTTGGTAACAAGAACTAATGTTACGAAGACAGATTTAGAAACCACCGTTTTCCTCTCTACTTGGGCCAAATTTATATTCATGTATGTATGTATTCAGTGGTGGCCATAGCAGTGGTGTCCAAAACTCAACTTTAAAGAAGTGAAAAGTGATTAAAAAGACAGTCATCATCTAAAGATCTCGACACTGTAACCCCCTGTCAAGTTCAGGGACACCCTTTTGTTTTCTCCACGCTCTCTCTCTCTCTGCTTGTGTAATACTAACAACCTTAGGCATGGTCTACATATTTACATAAACCTTCATTTTTTATTTCATTTTTACTTTTTCAAGAAAAGGTAGAAGTAAGTTGGTTTTTTTTTACATAGAGAATCATTTTCACTCTTTCCCGATCCAGTCAAGACAGTAAGAAATGAACATGCTCATATATTGAGAAGGATGAATACAGTTGAGCAACAAGAGAGGCTTGTGTTGAAAAAAAAATTGTATTCTCTATTTCTAGCTTTAAATCATATTTTCTCTTACTTTTACTGCATGTGGGTAAATAGATGATGTATTGGTGTCTTAAAAAAATTAGCTCTGCTACACTTCAAGAGGCCGTTCATTTCACAACATCATTACATTGAACATAAAAAAATATGGCAAATATATACCTGGCAGTTTAGTTACATTGCATATAATTACACAATAATTCAAGATGAAGAACATAAAACTACACTTATTACGCTATGACTCTTTCAAGCAGGATAAAAAACATAGTTGTCATTTCATTTCTGAACCTAACACTTATTAGGAAACTATGAAGAAAACTAAAGCTCAGTTGATGAATATATGTATTTATTGAGTTGTTTTTTTGTTTTAAAGGCTTCCTTGGAGTTGGATTCCCGTCTACTTCTATGCTATAATTGCTTTCAGGGTAATTCTTCAGAGCACAAGAAATTTTTCCTGTGTTTAGTTTTAAAAAAATTGTGCAATGCGTTATTTGTAGGACTTTTATCACTTCCATGGATTATACCGCACTTTATTAGAGTAGATTGAAAACAAGGATTTCACTGCACAGGTGTTATTTGATGTGCACAGTTCCTATTTTGTACACAATTCTGCACAAATTTTTTATGATATCGAATTAGAGAAGGGAGTATTTTTTCACTGGTCTGTAACTACAAGAGTTTCCTAAATGTCCCTCTGTCTTAGAGGTTAGGTTCCGATTACTTCTTGTTTTGTTTTTTTTTAACTTTTTGTTTACTTGGTCTACATGCAGGTTACATTAATTGAAAATAGTCCACATTGTGTCATGTTCTTTGACAACATCAACATAAACAACAACAACAATAATCATTATGGTAAATTTAGATAGTAAACATATCCATGATTCAGGCAATGTCCACTGTAATGAGGATCATAGCAATATTTCTTACACTTCCTCTGTTCAACCGCACTGTCACTTTCTTTTACTTAGATTTGAACACTTAAAAAGACATAGTGTCAGAATATTCTGTTATTCAAAACTGTTATCTATGTAAAGAATATTTTAAAGACAGTTAAGAATCCCTACAATACAGAGCAGTGTAGAATCAATCAATAGTCCTCACAGTAATTCAATGGTACTATTAACAAAGTATATATACATGTGTATTCATCCTCTTTCAATAAATTTAGGTCTAAGTCTACTGGTGTTTCAACCAGCGCAGCACAGAAAATTATTTTAATCCTGCAGTGTGTTTAACTTTGTTGCCTGATAAGGGAGGGAGGAGTGTCTGTGTATGGTTTGTTCACAAGCATGCAATTTTCAGCTTTAACAAGTCAAGAAAATTATATGAAGGTCAAATAATCAACACTTGTGAAAATGAAAAAATCTGAAATCTGACTCATTTTATACATAATGTCGAGTTATTAATGATTCCATTAGCCGACAAAATGCAAGTTGCATACCACTACCTCTTTTTATGCCATTTATGTAACATGTCATTGAAACACAAGAAAACATTTCTGGACTGATTTGAAATAATGTTTTCCATATTTCCAGACCACACTTCCTGTACGTACAATGAAGCTGATGGGAGTAGAGACACTTTTTGTAACAAATGCAGCTGGTGGTATCAATAGAAACTTCAAAGTTGGGGACATGATGATTATCAAAGATCATATGAATCTAGCTGGTTTCTCTGGTATGAATCCTCTCGTTGGACCAAATGATGAAAGGTTAGGCCTTCTGCATGTTGAAACAAATTGCACTGTCTGCTTTTCACAATATTTCATGTATATCTGAAAATGTGTTGTTTCATAATACATGAAGATGGCAAATTATTCCCACACCAATCACAAGCTAGCTTGGGCCAAAGAGCTCTAGAAAAAGAATCCTCCGCACTACGAGTTATGATTGGGTTTTAACATATAACCGTATTTGAACCGACATTGAGTGCAGATGTGGGGCCCCTCTCTCCTCTCTCTCCTCATTTTCTTCCTTGTCTAGTTGACCAAGGTGACTTTTAACCTCTTTTTTTTTCAGTTAGTTCTATAGTTGAAATCTGTCGGTCTTTACTAGCTGTCATACGTTATGCTAGATGTATTGCTGGCAAAAAGCAGTATTTTTTCATAGTTCCCAGCATGCTTGTGGAATTGTAAGAACCAGCTATTTCCCAATCACTGGCAGAGCTGCTACTGGTTAAAGATTGAATCCCTCACAATACATCAGTAGCCATGTAACATGTTGAATTGATGGATCACAGTTGAATGGATTAAAATATGGATTAATAAGGGCCTTACATTAACTGCCCTCCTCCCCTTATCATCCAAGAAATTCACAGACAATTGTATTGTATTGACAAAATCAGCTTGTGGACGTTAAGGCTGATAATTTCTTCAGAATGTTATTGGAGGGGTGAAACGTCTTACATATGATTATGTCACATTTGTTGGAAAAGTGAAAACCTTAAAACACTGACGGTATTTACTTGCATTTTTTTAGTCAAGAGAAATTGCTTAGTGTAACGTGGGGCAGCAAGCTTATCCTTTCTAGATGGGCCTTAAAGTGCTGTGGTATTGCCTGTGTTTGAGTTCCCCTTATTTCCAAGTGGTTGTTTCTTTTGTTTAACCTGTTGAAAACTGCAAAAAGTGAAAATCTTGATGATTGCAATAAATTCATTTTTGGGCAAAGAACCAAATAAATTTGACATTTAACAAGAATCAAAGGAAGAGAGGGAAATGGTCTTGGGTTTAAAAAGTTACAGTGCATTCCGCTTAAGTCAAGGTGCTTGTAACAGCTAATTTAGTTTGAAATATCAGATATTTGTGTTAAAGGATGACCAAGGACAAAAATACAAGTCGGGATCGAAATATACATTCACAATATCCATCATACCTTTGAATTATCAGAGTTCAAAATAGGTTGACTCAACTGTCGAAGCCTGCGGCAGCAGACAGTGAATCTACATTCATATTGAAAATCAAGGTATTTTAATTATACATGTATAGCTAAAGGGAAATTCGAACAGCTATTATTTCAGAATCTCTTTGTTCAGTATTATATTCAATGGAAACCATTGATCTTTTGCAGGGATTTTTATCTCATCTGACCTAGTAGTGGCGTAAAAGTCTGATAAGTGTTGTTCATGATGTTGAACAGGACTTTTTATTTTGAACAATACAGCCTATTTGTATTTGAAATACTATGGACAAAATTACAGTGCAACACACACATAGCTGTCTAGAGATGAGGTTGAAAACAGAGCATAGCTCATACTCTATAGTACATAGAATGATAGTTGAAGGCAAATCTGAAGAAGTCGACCCTTTACAAGAAAGGTGAGAAAGGCATGGCCTAATACGGCAGCGACACCCAATCACAAGCCAAGTTAAAAATAAGTGGCCTGAAATTCCTCCTATGTCATCAAACATTATGTAAATGAACCGGAAGGTGGGAATCTAGATAAATCTAGAAGCCTAGACCTACACAATTAACAATAGGCGATCACTCTAGATTTTAATGAGTTAGGTATGTGAAAACCATAAGTTATATCCACGAATACCCACACATTCCACTAACAAAGCAAGCGAAGCATTTATCTACATGTTACCTAGCATGACCAAGGAATAAAACTAAAACAATCTCTAACTTCGTTACAATCAGCTTAAAAAAAAACAACTTTTCAATTATGCTCTAAAAAAAAACAAACCTGTGAGTCATATTACTAATTTTGATGTGCTGATTCCAAATCTGAAAACAGATTAGATTACAGATTACAACCAAGATTTCATATTTTAACAGGAATAAAAAGTCTCCTGCGGGTGGAATACAATAAAAGCCATAAATCATTTGGCTTAAACCCAAGCCAAAATATCAAGCATGTCAAACATTCTAGTAGTGCAACGTTCGCCTGATCACCTGACAAAAAAAATGTTCTTTTTCTTCGTCCACTTAAACAATTCTGCGGATCACATAAAAGATAGGCTGAATGTCCGTTGGACTGTGTAGTGCGAATGGCCCTTTTGAATGTGAAATCCCAACACATTTGCACTGGTTGAGTGACATAATATTATACAATGCATGAATTTTCAAATGGCGCTGATCTGCTTTGTATTTTAATGTAGATCCTGTGCACGTTCAAGTGTTCACTGTCTTGCAAACAGTCCAAATGAGTCTTAAGTTGAAATTGGATGGTAATCAGGTATGGGTATCACAGAAAAGCTTATTCTCTCTACTTTCAGATACAACAAACAGGAAAGCTCTATCATGCTTCTGTATGAAGTTAAAAAATTTGAAGTCGGCAGGGTTAGGACTTGTGAAATTTCAGAAATGAGAGAAAATTGCATTCAAAGATGAGACAACTATACAAGTGTAGATGCCTAAGCAACCATAACAATTAAATTTAAACACATAAAACATTAAATCCAACATGAATCAGGTGTTGAAAAGTGTTTAGAAATGGTTTTACTGTCCATATCTGAAATTTAAAAAAATTTGACTTCTAACCACCCACTTAACTTTAAAAGCTTATATCTCAAAACCAAGCCTTTCAACTTAAGACTCATTTGGACCGAATGCGAGACATATGAAGTGCATATTAACAGATTAATATTAGTTTGATGGGCATTGCGATGGGAAGACCCACTCTACATTCAGTTCATGTGGTTTATTAAAAATAGGATGGGAATCAAGCTTTAGCTTTTTCATAGCCCAAATTTTACTGGAATGACTGAAACGAAATAATTAATGTACACATGTTTTTAGTTTTAAAAACCCAGGTTTTTTGCCAGTTGACTTTGAGTCAAATCACAAGTAGCAGTTTTCAGGGTTTGCTACACAACTTTCACTCTTTCATATTGATTATAGGCCTATCAAAACTGTTTTGAGATATGAATACCTGATGTTAACTATTTTTTTTCATATTTCATTACACTTTCAAGAATCGAGAAAGTCAAGATTCTGTGTTTCACTAGAAAAACACGTCATTAAACATTATGCATAACTATGAATAAATGTTTAAGGTAACTTTTGATTTAACCTAATGAAGTGTGAAGTAAATTATAAAAATGTTCTTTTTATTTCATGTGAAAGTGTTTACAACTCAAAATTTTAACACATGTGATTGATATCTTTACAAAATTTTTAACAGGTTTGGACCTAGATTTCCACCAATGTCAAGAGCTTACGATCTCGACATTCGCAAGCTTGCCCACAAGGTCGTCAAAGAAATGAATTATACTGACTTTGTCCATGAAGGTGTTTACAGCATGATGGTGGGACCAAACTTTGAAACTGTAACAGAGTGTAAATTTCTCCACACAATTGGCGTTGATGCAACAGGTAGCATCTTTAGTTATAATAGAATTGTTTGTCAGACATTTTGTGACCAAAGGTTGTTTTTTTTTAGTTAAAACACTCACCCTGTCATTTGTAAATGTAGTTGTTGTTAAGTGGGAGGAGCTACAATAAAAAGGCTGATCTCTGGTCACATAAAAGGTGTCAAACTATTGATGTACTCTAAGGCATTTGTCATTTCTAAGCACAGAACAGGGCATGGAGATATCCATTTGACCCTATAAATTTGAGAAAAATTTTGTTTTACTTCCTTTTCAGAAAAAATGTTGTTTTGTTTTCCAAACCAAATGCTTTTAAACTTTCACCAATTCTTCCTCTCATGATAGTCAACAAAATGTTGTAACCTTATTTGAAAAAGCATTTTAGTTTTCGAGTTTACATTTCGAACCTGCCCAGCTAACCCCCTGTCTAAGGTGTCCACCTTGCTAGGATTCCCTCACTTCTTTATGTTTTGATGTCCTGCATAGCAACCACCATACCAAGGTTATCCCAGTCAGCTTTTATCTCCCAATGTTTTTTACAGTACTAAAAAACAACAACCCTGCATTGCAACTACTCTTGACTTGAGAGTGAGAAGAACCAATTAGCTGCCAGTTCAGTACACAAGTACTCTGACATTCCCCACACCTATCTACTCCTCGCTGCAAGTAGTTTTTTTTTTGTTTACTTGGGATGTAAACCTACAATAAATACAACCTGTGGCAAAGAGATGTATAGCATGTGAAACTGACAATTGATGACAAGGCAGAGGTAATTGTAAGCAATAGACCAGGTACCCACACACAACCCATTGACATGCCCGACCTGACCCCCACACCTCTATTTTACAACATTGCAGCTCAATGTCTTTACAACACCATGACTTTCCTTGAAGAGGAAATGTCCAAAATGAGGCATTGACCACAGCAGAAACCAATCCCATTCTTCAAGAAGGCCCAAACGCAAATGATGGAAACTGTCCTTTTCAGAACAACTCTCTAGTGGGCTTATGGGCATTCATAACCTTGCCGACAATTTCTTCAATTAAGGAAATGGTAACTCAGAAGAGAAAGTGCTTTGCTACGTAAAAAAAAAGAAGAAAAACCCAACTGCATTTAACAGGGTTGCAAGCATTGTTGCATATTGCCACCACTTGTTCAATACAACCACAATGGCTGAAGATCTGTTTGAAGCAGTGGCTTCCAGTAGGCTGAGTCAATATTGCACTGTCAGAGCCACTCCTTCAGGGTGTTGTCATGAATATAGTTGGTGGTTGTTGCCATGCGCAGTAAAAAGCTACTGTTAATTGCACGCAGCAGCAGCAGCAACTATCTCCACCTGCATCCACACACCCAGCACAAACCATAGTAAGACAGCTGTACCCAAAGAGATAGACAACTAAATAGCAGGTATCAGCCCACTCGACCATAACTGAGAGGATTAGGTAAAGGTCCAACCATAACAAATCTTTTATCCTATTCCTAATATTAGAAAGCATGAAAGTGAAAGCTTTCAGAGACTCTCTCTATATCTCTCCCTCTAAGGCAGCTGGCTTTATCATGATCAAGGTTAGGCCTTTTTTAATAAAGAAAAAAAACAGGACTGCTGGAATCAGGTTGATTCTAATCTAAGTGGCGACATGGTATAAGCTGTTTTTTTAAGTGGCAAGGCGGTCGGTGCTGAAGCTACTATAAATCGAAAATACTATAGGCAGACATTTTGGGCATTTCCACTTAAAGCTTACTTCTCTCCACTGCTAACTTCATACCTTTAAAATCTTTCAATCACTTGATTGCACAGTGGCTGCCTCCAATATTTATTCTAATCTCTAGATCTATAATTCATATGAGGCATACCTAAAAATGTTATCATTTGTTCTTTGTGTTTGTTGTTTATGGCTAAGTGTTGGTGTGCTTCCTGATTCAAATGGTTGCCTTTTGTGTGATTTGGATCTTATGTTCAACTAAGCGAGTGGCTTAGAGAGGCTAAGCAAGGACCTTCACCATGAAATTCTTTTTTAAGGAGTGTAGTGGCAACATGGTATAGGCTATGTTTCTCTAAGTGGAAAAACCAAGGGTGCTGAAACTACTATAAATTGAATGTTTGAGTCATACTATAGGCAGACATTTTGGGCCTTTTCACTTAAAGCCTTCTCTCCACTGCTAATTTTATACCTTTAAAATCTTTCAATCATTTGATTGCTCAGTGGCTGCCTCCACTATTTATTCTGATCTCTAGGTCTATAATTCATATGTGGCATACCTTAAAATGTTTTTGTGTGTTCTCTGTGTTTGTTGTTTATGGCTAATTGTTGGTGCGCTTCCAGATTCAAATGGTTGCCTTTGGTGCGATTTGGATCTTCCCGTTCCAGTAAGCCAGTCACTTAGAGAAGTTGAGCAAGAACCTTTGCCATGAAACTCCTTTTTTAAGAAGCGTAGTAACGACATGTTATAGCTATGTTTCTCTAAGTGGCAAAGCAGCGGGTGCCAAAGCTCCTATCAATGGAAGGTTTGAGTCATACTATAGGCAGACATTTTGGGCATTTCGACTTGAAGTCTACTTTTCTCCACTGCTAATTTCATATCTTTAAAATCTTTCAATCATTTGATTGGGCAGTGGCTGCCTACACTATTTATACATGAATCAATAGTAGTTTATTGCCTAGTCAAAATAACTAACAAAAAAAAGAGACCTTCACGTGAGTTTGTTGTATGAATAATTTCTATCAATCTGTGCATACATCAACAACCATTTATGTGTTAACTCAGTTACTGTGAGAGATTATATCATTTCGTTAATTTTCGTTGCAATGTTATATACTGAATTTCTTTTTTCTTTTTTTTTTTTCAATAGGCATGAGCACAGTTCCAGAGGTGTTGGTAGCCAAGCACTGTGGCATGAGGGTCTTTGGAATGTCCCTCATCACAAATGTAGTCATCATGGAGTTTGATTCTGAAGCCACTGCCAACCACGAAGAAGTGCTGGAAACGGGCAGGCAGCGCAGCAAATATATGCAGAAACTCATAGCAACAATTATTGAAAAACTTGATTCATGAATTTGTTATAAATCAGTCTAAGTTGTCTATCACACTGTTGTTATAGGCCTAGGGAGCCCAGTGATGCATTCTATTTTTATAAAATTTATTATATATCTGCTTTCACATTTTTATGTCCATTCCTGCTTAGCCTATAGGAAATTATACCATGTCTCTGTTTTTGTGGCATTTTTGCAAGCCGTTGAATTACTGTAGTAATATATTCTGACATATGCATCTTAATTTTTTATCACCGAAATTATAAAATGTGATACTAATATAGGTGAAAAAAAACAGTGTTTGTCGGAGAAAATTTTATTTTTTTGAAGGATCTGTCTCACATCCAGGGTGAATGAGTCAGATGTCACATTTTAATTTTCTTTTTGTTGCTTTTAAATTTCCGACTTCTGACTCCTTCACCCTGGGGGCGAGACAAATGCATGATGAAATATAGCAAATTTATTTTAGCCCTAACTCATTTTAACTTTTCAGCTTACAAATCAACGCTACATGACCATTGACAATGATCACCATTGAAAGGGCAGCATAACTTTTTACTTTTTTTGTATTAATTATTTCAGGTACTAAAGATCTTGCTTTAAATCTGTCAGTCCAGGGTTTTGCTTTGTTTGCAGCCACAAATTGGATTGTTTTAAATCATGTCAGTACTAGAACTTCTATTAATTCTTCAGATAGGACTTAGAAACACACTTTACAAATACAGTGATGGTGTTAAATGTGGAGGTGTGTCATTTTGTGCCTATTGATGGTCTATCAATGCTGAGGCTTTACCTACCTGCCACTCACAAAATTTGTTGGTACTTAAGACTTTCTAGGTTACAAGTCTTGATAGTCAGGTTTTCCAATCATTGCTTGCTACTTTCCGTTTGTTGCAGGCTTTTAACATAATGGGTCACTTCCTTGCAGACTATTTTAAGACATTTATAAACTTGTTTCTTGGAATTCCCCGTTTCTTAGAAGAAAAGTGCCTGGGACTATTGATATAATTATGAAAAACTGTTAAGTTGTTTGCTGATCATCTGTTCACTTTAGGTACTCCTTTTTATAATCTGAACTAATTTTACAGCTTTTATTAACATCATTATCATAACAATCACGTTTGTTCCCTTCTAGTCCAATGTTGTGCCAATTTAGTGAAAAATTGAAAGTCATGTACTGTAATTATATTGACAATTGATGCGCATAGCTCGAAATTTTATCTGTATTGGCAATCAGTTTTATCTGTTTACTGTGAAGTAAAATGATTTTCAGTGTGTCTTTTGTAATTATTATGACAATTTTTATTCTAGAACTTTTAGACTTCCCGATGTGACTTGAATATATAGATTTTTTGTGATTAATATGACTCGTATTTTATTTTTAAAACATATGTTTAGTCTTTATAAAATTGCTTTGCAGTTGCGCCACATAAGAATTGACCTGAAACATCTAAGTTTAAAGTTCATAATTTTTTAGAAATAAACTTTACTCTTCCATTTTTTGCTTAAAGGATTTGGCCATGAACATGAGTAGTAGTACATTCATCCTTTGATTTAAGTTGATTTGAAAAGTGGTGGTGCTGTACTCATATATATTTATTCAATCCATTAGCGTGGCAGGCTTGTACTTATGTCAATTTAAGTGCCACGTAAATGATTCTTCCCATGAGTACTTATAATAAACTACATGTACAATATCTCTACTTTGACAGATGTTTTTTTTTTGTTTATGCTTCTGTGGTTTTTCATGTGTTGATGGTTTTGTGTGTGCTTGCATTAATCTTTTATAAATATAGAAGAGCTTTTACATTATGCATCAGTATAAAGACCACATATCAAAGCAATATTACTCTCGTCAAAGGCTGATCAATGTTTTTGAAAGAAGCAATTTTGCTTAATATGATTTCAGTATAGAACCATGAAGCAGGGCAAGATTAATGCAAATCAAATAGGTTTGGAATCCTTGTAGTTGTAGCAACTCTTGACTCTTGAATACTATTTGCCATGACTTTTATCAGACTCCAAGAGCGGTTTTTCAAAACTTGGTGTCTGCATTTTTCAAGTTTTAGAGAAAATTTCTTTCTTTTCTTGTAAATATACCCATATTATGACACATATGGACCTCTTCAGCCACTTTTGGTTGAAAAAGCAGTACCGGTAATGTATATTTGCTTCAGTATTAAGAATCATGTAAGAGGCATAATTCTGACTTCAATGAGTACTGAGTTTTGGAAAACCATTCTTCTATTGGTAACCCTATCCGTGTATTGGTTTTTAGATTGTATCAGCGCATTGTGGGGTCTTTCCCATATAAATTATTATATAGAGGAAAAACGTAAAAGTACCCCAGATGCATGGATTAAGAATACTTGGTTTATCCTCTTTAAAATTTGAGGAGACAAAAGTACCACTGGTACACGGATTGAAATACTTATTGGCGTTTTTTTTCTGTATAAACGGGGCAACACAAGGACCCTTTGATGCTCCAAATTGTACCTATAAAGTCGTGATCACTGGTCAGTATGTTTGACCACGGTTTGCCAAACCAATCAAGGAAACCAGTTTGACAGACTGTTTTGGAGGAATACATAC
>BMAT01002420.1:821669-835077 GCA_019649035.1 Elysia marginata | reverse complement strand
CCCTCTTATGTGACTTAAATTTTGAAGACGGTCTATTTATATGAGTATAGTGATTAAACCCCTGATCTAAGATCCTCCTCTTGTAAGGCCAGCAACATTTTACAAGGTCTCTATTCAGGGGTTCCATAGTACATCATTGTATACATTCAAGAAAAAAAACATTGTAGAAGTAAGCAGCAGTTGCAAAGAAATCATTAAAGTTAACACAGACAAAACAAGAACATGTAAATGTTGTTTTACTTTTTATTTGCAACCAAGAGTCAAATTTCTCCACAGAAAAATCTTTTGTTTTTTAATTACCAAAGCAAGTGGTACATGTCATGATATTTCACAGCATTGAATAAATAGATGTATCACATTTCTGCTTGCAGTGCCACTGCCAGCAAGTACTTAGTAGTAGTACATTCAGGGATGCCATTTTCATTTATTTTCCTTTTTTTTTTAAAGTCAGAAACTGAATTAACATGCAAATTTAATAATAATAATAACAATAATATATTGACTTTATGTACCGCATATCCATAACAATTCAGTTTGCTCCATGGGGTTCACAAATGCTAATAAAACAATGATATTAACGACAACATAAGCACATTAAAGTTTATATAATGTGACAAATCAAAAGGGGTTACAGGTTTAAAATGAATACCTAGAAGTATGCCTGCAGAAAAAGATAGTGTTTTAACTGTTTCTTAACAGTTCTATTGATGTAGCTTCCCTGATGGTTAAATGGAGAGAGTTCCAGACAGGTGGTCTATAGCAGAAAAATGAGCGTTGACCATAAAACTTGTAATTACTTGCAGATTTGACTAGTTTCATGTTATCTGCAGCCGATATTAATACTGTTTGGGGTGTATATATAGAGTGATTCAGACAGATACACAGCTCTTGGCTGCAAAGGCATTCATGACAGATTAGGCATATCTTATATATTACACGATACTCAATAGGAAGCCAATGCAAACCACATAGGATTGGTGTTACTTGTTCTCTCTTTTTGCTTCGGGATATTAATCTGGCTGCACTATGTTGGACAACTTGAAGCCTTTATGTAAGATATTTTGAAAGCCCTGCAAGCAGTGAAATACAATAATCTAGTCTGGATAGTACTAAAGATGCTACGAAAGTTGTTACTTTCCAGTCAAGGAAATTTTGAATTGTACTTATTTTTCTTATTTGAAAATATGGTGCTCTGAAAACATTATCTACATGTGAGGACATTGAAAACAGCCCACTATTCAACGCTGCCCATCCTCATTGTACAGTCAAGCCCAAACATTTTATTTCAAACCTGGGTAATCTAAACATGTGTTGCATAAGAACTGTATTCATATTACCCGTTTCAGTTCTCTTCTTTTAGTAAATACTGAAACTTCAAATTCCTCATTATTCAAAGTAATATTTTAGTCATGTAGGATTCAAAATATCCGAACTGGACTGTATACGCACCCCAACTATGTTATAATAAAATACATGTATTCTTTTGAAAAACTTATCAGCTTACACAATTATGTAGTGGATAATAAATAAAAATTTTTGGAAACATAGACACAAAAAAAAATTATGCAATAAAACTAGCAAATCAAGGATGTGAAAAAGAGCAACTAATCTAGTCAGGAAATTTAAAGTTAATAGTTGCTGCATAAATGCTGCATGCCAGCAGATTTCATCTCAAACAATTGAGTTGTTAATACAATAATTAAGTAAATCTTCAAAAAGTTTTAAGAGCTTTTTTGAAAGATGCAAGTTCTTAGCAAACTGAACAATTATTTTAAATTAAAGACCTATTGTGCCTCATAATATATTTATACAAATAATGCACAATTCAAAAACAAAACACCAAATCTTAAAATGCATACAATTTGTACATACTGTATCTCAGTATAACTGCTAAAAATATCAAACTGCTCCAAAATATTTTGTTATATACTGGTATTTCATTATATGTGTTATGCTTAAAGCGCAGGAAGTCTGCCTGACTTATCAGCTTTCCTCATCTCTCTCTCTATCTCCTCTGCTATTTCATTGTCATCTTCTGGCAAGCGAGAAGGTGGCGAGGGAAGTGACTGGATAACACCAGGCAGTTTTGTTCCATCCTTGATCTCTGGTAAATTGCCAGGGCTACCTGAAAAACACAATTAAAAGATAACTTGAGAATCAATTAATTTGCATGCATTAGTTAAAACTAAAAGCCAAATGATTACATTAAAAAAAAACAACTGATCAGATCAACCTCACAGGACCATTAAAAAAAGGAGACTTTAAATTAGCAACAGTTGACTTGGTTCCCAATCATCCAAAATTCAAATCATCAGTATATCCTACGTACATTTAATGCCTTATAAGTGTAATGAACCTCTTTTGGCCAAACGCCCCAGGAATAAGGGGCATTGTTATGGTCAAAGCTGAGAAAGCAAAAACGCAATTTTATGTAGAAATAAGAGTGACAATGGTGCTTTGAAGCCAAGGCAGTAAATTATGCTTTTTTTTTACACTTTGTTCCTTAAGAGACTTGCTGAATGCTTAAAGAGCAAACAGAACATTGTTCAAATTTAAAAAATTTGTTTTTTAAGCGTTTGGATTTGAATGATTTGAACTCTATAACCTCACTTCTACAGATAAAAGCATAATGAGATGGCACAAGTTTTATTTAAGCAGATTCCAATGTACTTGATGTGAAAATTCCAATTTCTTATAAATTGTATAGATGTATGGTAAAACCTTATTTACACCAAGGTCAGAAAACTCAGCCATTTGCAGCATTCAAATAATTTTTACATTTTAACTCTGAAACGAAAGGCTCTAAAAGTAAAACAACAAGAAAATAGTATGCTTTATAGAAAAAGCAAAATGCTTTTGTATTATGAATTCATTTAAATTTAATTTTCCTCATCCCTTGATTGGCCTTTGACTGACAGGAATTGAAAAAAAAAAACCAAACGTGTAGGACTATAATTCATGCTCAGAGACATTGGTGGAAAATTCTGCTCAAAACTAAAAAAAATTGGTGGAGGCCTTGACCATCATTAAAGCTGGTACGAAAGATATACACACACATGTACATGTATGTACAACCATCCGCTCACTTGAAAGTGACAAAGTATACATATTATAAGACACGTTTAGCCACTTGTATAATATGTCTTGCAACCACTCAAAATGAGTCCTAAGTTGAATATGGAAGGTAGTCAGATATATTGGTGTCACAGAAAAGCTTATTTTATCTACTTTCAAATACAACAAACAGAACAGCTCTATCATGCTTCTGTATGAAGTTAGTCAGCAAGGTTAGGTCTTTTGAAATTTCAAAAAAGGGAGAAAATACCATTTAAAGTTTAGATGACTATACAGGTGTTAAGGCCTTGGCAGCTATAGCACTTAGATTAAACACATAAAACATGAAATATCAAGATGAATTAGGTGTGAAAACTGTTTAGTAATGGTTTTAGTGTCAATATCTAATATTAAAAAATTGACTTCTGGACAGCCACTAAACTTAAAAAAGCCTATACCGTATGTCAAAACTATGCAGTTTGACTAACGACTCATTTGGACAGAATGCGAGACATACGATCACATACATAAGCAAATTTTCTCTACCATATCAGGTATGGGCCTCTTGAGCCAGTCACACATAACAAAAGTATTAATTACCTATAGGAGCAAGAGGCCGAGTCATCGGGGACAGTTTGCTTTGCTCCAATGACCATAATGAAGGTTGGTTCCCTGGCTCTGTACTTGGAGCAGGAGGAAGATCGTGGCCAGGAGCTGCCGTGACTTCAGATCTCGCCATGAGTCCAGGAGTTACAGGTGTGTCATTCATGATATCTGGCTCTTCTCCTGATATATGTGCATACTGGTTGTTTCTTGATGGTGCTGAAGTAAAAAAGTAGAGAAGATAATGCCTGCCCCCAGCTTTGCTTAATAAAAAAGATTGCTAGGTTACAGTAATGTAGGCACTAGGCTCCTACACATATAATGAGGAAAAAGTATCGTAAAACTAAAAATACACCTGAGGTTACCACCATTTAGAGCTATTTTTCCTTATTTTTCTCTATATTTTAAAATCAACAAAAGCTTTAATATATTTCCTCAAAATATTGATAATTTTATGATTTTTGTTACTTTTTCAAGTTTAGAAAAGCATCTTTGTTCTAACAGCAAAGCCTTAAGAGGTTAAAATTGCCACATTTTTCTGTGAGTCTTTCATCCTAGACACAAGACACATTATGAGCAAATTCACACTTTCTTGATAAAAGTAAACCTTTTAATATTAAGGCTGTGCCGATCATAAGACTTTAAAGCCCTCGTACTGACAGGCAGGTAACTCTTGGACCTGTTAGGCCCTGCGGGGCCACAGGCTGAGCTAATGTATACGCGACTTGCACCATGGCCCAAGGACCCAATGGGCGCACGAGGCTTGATACAACAGGCCACGGGGCGGGCTGCCTCGGGCCTTGGTGTGTGTGCATTTGTGTTTTTTCTTCAAAATTTTTCTCCTAAGATATTTTTTCTTTCTTTTCAAAGTAGAATCTCCCACCCTTCACTATTCTTCTAAGGGAAGGAAAAGCCAGTTGCACCGCTCCAGAATGATCACTCCGATTAGTCAGTGAGACCTAACCACAGTGCACAGGCCTAGCCCGGCCCGATCAGCGTCAATTAGAAAGATACAATAATGCAAAATCAAAACCCCATATCCTTGATCAAAGAAAAATTTGTAATTTTTTGTCAATTGTCAAATTAATCACTGAAATGTTATTGAATCAAGTTTTTCTCCAAGATACTAACGAAAAAAGTGACTGATCAGCCTGTTTCTGGCTTCCTGAGATGACCCAGGCCAGTCATCCCATGACTGATCGGGCCGCTCGATCTCGGGCTGGGCTTTTTCACAGGCTTATTTAATATCCACTGATTAAAAATCTCTTTGCTAAAAGACAGCAATATAATTCGATAACATTTCAAAATTTAAAGTAATTAGTTATATAGAGCTATACGAGGTTCTACAGTTGTTAAGGCAACCATCATATGTCTACGTGACAGGCAAAACTAGGAACAGTATCGACTAAAACCTCGTTTTTCTATAAAATTTGATTGAATTACGATTTTATGCCCCAAGCCTAAGACCACTTTGACTCTTACTCAAGGCCTAAAAATATTAGAAGAATACAAGAAACTTTATTTTACCCACTAATCATTTTTATCATGCTCAAATTTGAAGCAATAAAATGTGTATATAAAAACTCTGCTTGTATGATAATAATTTAGATTGCATGAAAATAATTTTGTAATTAAATTTGTAAATGTTTTATCACATAATAACACACAAGAGCAGTGTCAGTTTACTGAGCCAACCCAAGTGCTATTCATACTTTGTAAGTTTGTTGTATTAATGATGTAAATAACTGGCTTATGCGTACTTGCATTTTGAAAATGGAAAATAAAAAATTTAAGGTTTCTTCCGCGGCTGTTTTTTCTTACCTGCATATGAAGAAGCAGCCAGGGATGATGCCTGGTTCAGCACAGAGGCTGCTCCCGGGGCAACTCGGGGTTTACCAGCTGTATCTCCAACCTGAATGGTTGGTCCAACTACAGCTGCCAGATCTAAAAGCTTTGGAAGAAAAAAAACGCAGCATAAAAAAACAAGAAAAAAAAACAACATAGCTTTAGTGTATGGTGGCAAGTAAAGAGCACTTATCCACATGGACCAAGAAAGCCAAAAACTTCATTCAATTTCCTTGAACTACTGCTTTCATCTTTTAAATATGGGGGAGAAAAAATATTAATTCTATAAAAGTACATAATATTGTTTTCTTTAATAAGTTTGTATAAGTTTAATATGCCAGAACTTTGAAACATTAAATTCTTATCTTTGCAACATATTGTAAACAAGAAAGACTTAAAACAACTATCACTGAAAAAAGAATGACATCAACAGTGATGGTGGCTGGCTGTATCAAATAATCAAAATACTATACAAACCCCATGTTATAAAAAGTCATTGTACTTATAAAACTCACGTGATAGATTGACTTTAACCTTAAATCATTTATATATTGTATTGGTGTGATCCATTCTGCTTTTCTGTTATTCCCAGTACAAGATACTTACCTCCTGATCAACCTCTCTGCCTGATGCTTTCAGACTGGCCACTAGACCCTCAAACTGGGCCATATATCCACTAGCCTTACGACGATCATCGTGATTCAGAAGGTGCACAGTGTAGTTCAGGAGGATAGATGGGTCCTGTCTGCAAAAATAAAGAGATCAATCAATCACTGTTTTTTAAGAAATTCTTTTTAAAAGATTAAAATAATGGTGCTTGTATGAGAAGTAAACCTAATGCAAAAAAAAAAAATGAATGAAAGACCGAGAGAATAGAGAAGGAATAGTCTGAGACAGGTAGAGGCAGGGTGTGTGTGTATGTGTATGTGTGATGGTGAGCAAGAGAGAAGGAAACCATGAGGTAATGAACACAACTTAGCAGGTATCTTGAGGAGTCATTGGTGAAAAGTACTACAACTGGCAACTCACCAAAACACAATTAAAATCCTTTTCCTTGCGGTAGTGTATTTGTTTCCTTCACATTCATTAAGACAATCATAACTCGTAATAACTGCAAATCAAATTTTCAAGTTAGGAGCCAGTAGAGAAAAAGAGAAAGAAAGAGATACAGACATATCAGGTAAAGATAAGGTACAAAAGACATAAGTATGAGAAGCAAAACTGACAGACAAAGTTAGACTGGTATCAAGAGGCAAAAAACCCAAGTATTAACCCAAGTATTAATACACATAAAAATCCAACAGAACAGTTGTGCAATAACGAAAGGAAACTAATACATAACAAATCTAATAAAGCAAGATAACAATGCCAAAGAAAGCTAACACACACATGTACACACAAAATCCAATAGAGCAAGAGCTTGCAATGACAAAGAAATTTATGTTACCTACCCATCTAGTTTAATTGCATATTCATATGCCTGAGAGGCATTGTCGGAATCCTCTAGGTGAGACAAGGCCACTGAAAAAAAAAGATTTATACCTTCATTATAAGGATAAATAGTGGAGGCAGCCACTATGCAATCAAATGATTGAAAAGTTTTAAAGATATGAAATTATCAGTGGAGAAAAGTAAGCTTTAAAAGGAAATGCTCAAAATGCCTGCCTTTAGTTTTTTTTTTAACCTTTGTCCTTTAGTAGCATCGGCACCCACCGCCTTGCCACTCAGAGAAACATACTTTTATTATTAACAGCAAACAATAGACAAACAAGCATATAATAAATTCATTCATGTTTATACATCCTGATTTTATCATATATTAAAAACCAAGACCTTGTTAAAACCAAGACAGCCTTATGAGAAACAAAATATTCTGAGTGACTTGATTGGCATTATAGCAATTCACCCTGCCACCACCTCCTTCTCCCTTTGAACTAGATTATCCCCATTGCATTTTCCCCCCGAATAGATGAACTAAGTCTGACTTACCTGCAAGCAGCATGTAAAGCTGTGCAAGGTCAGCTTTGAGATTGATGGCCGCCGACAAGAAATGAAATGCAGAGGCATACTGCCCAGTGGTTAAGTGAACCAGGCCAAGATTGTACAGAATCTTCCAGTCAAACGGTGCCAGGTAATTGGCACGCTTTAGACATGATATAGCCTGCAGAGAATGATACAAGTATTGAGAACTATATGTTGTTAACTGAGTCAACCTTGTCTTGTGACACAGTTCGCTTATGCAAAACACATGCATTTAACAAAATTAGACTTTGAGTTCCAACACCATAAAGACAATATCAACATTGAAAAGAAAAAACAAAACACTTTTTGCAAGAAAACAGTGATGTCGTTCAATCTAAATGTACAAAAATCTTAGCCAGAGCAAGGCTGTGTACACATGTAGTTGTCATTTGTCTTAGGCACAAGCCTAGGGAAGGAGGGGTGGTAAGATGGGCGTAGTAGCAATGGTTTAATTATCAGTTTGCAATTACAAGGCACCTAACACTTTCAGCTCTGCTTTGGAGCAGTGTGGCTCAGTGGTTAGTGCGTCGGACTTGTGATCCGGCGGTCGCGGGTTTGATTCCCAACCACAACGCATATTGTAACTGCCTTAGGAAAGCAATTTATCCACACTTTCCTCATTCCACCCCTCCTGTAAAATGGGTACTGGCTTCAGGCAGTGCTAGAAATTTGTAGAATGTTAGTATTTGAGCGCTTAATTGGGAATGCGATTTCAAGAGAGAATTAGAGTAGCCGTTCTTGGTTGAAAGGCAGCCAACGCGTAAGCGTATTTTTTCTTCTAGTTTTCATTGTTTTGTTTCCTTCAAACTAATTTGTTTTGCCTTGATAATTTATCATTTTTCACTATTAAAATTTAAAACAATAAACCATCTTACTTTTGTAAGTCGAACACTTCATCAGCCAAAGCAATATCTTTTGTTTTTTCACTGTTTTGAAAGCCTAAATCTCTATAACAAACTATGTTTGTGACTCTGTACTACCTGCTTTTAATGTTTCATTCATATTTTTCATTTGTAAAACTAAAAGTTTAATGCCCACATGAGCCATTTTGTGGAGTGGAAGAGAAAAGGGAATGTCATAAGCAACTGATTTGCAAACCATTGCATGTCGGTATTCTTTACTTATAAGAATGAACTCACACTGGTTTCATGGTTTCATTTGAAGCTATCTCGATCGTATCAGTTGGTTCTGCATTAGCAAAACAAAATATACTCTGTTGCATTATTAAGTATACACTGTGTTTAGGTGACAGTAACTGGCTTCACAAAAAAGCGATCTTCTTGAAATTTTAGAGAAAACTAATTCAACCAATTTTGAATACGACACAGTCAACAAAAACCTGAAAAGTTGAACATAACAGGTTTGTTCTTGACTTACAAGAGTGTGAGGTGATAAAAACAGGTTACACGCTGAGTAGCGTGTATGATTGATGTCCTCTTGAAAGGATGACGGCCTGACATCGTCGCCGCATAGAACCAATCAATCGCTGGACTGCCTGTTGAGGTATGTTGTCCCACTCTTCATGCAATGCTCTCTCAAGCTGGAGAATAGTCTGAGGTTGTGGTTGTCTCATTCTAACGCGGCGATCAAGCAAGTCCCATAAATGCTTGATGGGATTCAAATCAGGTGAGTAGGGAGGCCATGGATGTAGAACTGGGATATTGTTTTCGTAAAGAAACTGGCTGTAATTCCTTCCCACACCATCACACTTCCACCACCAAATGCTCTGGCCTGACTGAGACATTGAGGAACGAATCTTTCATTTACTCTCCGAAATACGCGTTTTCTCCCATCTTGACGTTCCAAAAGAAACTTGGCTTCATCGGAAAACATGTGGTTATTCCATAACTGACGAGGCCAAAATGAATGTATTCTTGCCCAATCAAGCCTGTTCCTGATGTTGTAGGGCGTTAGTCTGGTGCGGCAAGCTGGTCGCGTTGCGCGAAGCCCAAAAGTTTTAAGCCTTCTCAACACAGTCCATTTTGAGATTGGGTTGTTCTGTCGTACATTGTTGATTTCTTGAAAACGTGGTAAACATAAGTTTTATCACCGACTTACTGTTTAAAAAACGATACAGGTTCGATGTGTACTTCTTTTTTTAACAAATCATTGCTGTGTCATGAGTAATTTTAAAAAAACGTTGAACATACAACACGCACACAGCAACAAAACTGCTCAAGCGAGACGAAATTTGAAAACTACTCACCAGCGACAATTGTGTCAGGTAGTTAGTGTGTAAATTTGAAGTTTATCGGTTGGATAGATTTTTGTCAATCAAGCTTTAAAAAGTGTATACTTAAAAATGCAACAGAGTATACAATGGCTACATTTTGGCGTTTTAAGGGAAAAATCTATTGTACCTTTGAAGGGCAAAAAAAAGGAAAAAAAACTTTAAGTTTATTGTTAAAAACCTTTCAGTTTCTAGTTCTATAATTATGCTTTGATAAACATTTTGCATGTGGGCCTAAAAATTTAGCAGCTTGTTTTAATCTAAGCGAAATGGATTTTTTCAACGTTGTCCATAACGTATCTAGCGATTTTTCTTCCTTATCCATTAAAGACATACTAATTTGGTTTGTTGTGTTATTGCTATGTATACCAGCAACAAGTCAGTAAGGTCGGAAAAATCTGTCTAACAATAGGTGTCGTTTATTATTTACTTTTAATTATGTCAGTATTATACATATTAATGCACAATACAAAACAAATACTTAAGAAAAGCAAAGATAACAAAGAGAAGCCACAGATTGCCGCATGTAGCCCTATCAGTTAACATTGAAAAAGACAACGTAGCTTAGGTAAATTGAGTGTCTGTTTGCAAAATATGCTAAAATAATATTAAAAATCTCCGCAATTTTTTTCTTGGAATGGATCAAGGTAATTACGCTTTAAAATATAAGCCTAAGTGAATAAAAAAAAAAAAGAAGTATTCTGTTGTTGATAACACTGAGAAAGCATTGTTTTTTAGGTCTTGTGTTGGACACGGCCTTTTAACCAGGAATGATAACTCTTTTTTTCCCGTTAATCTCATTCCCGATAGGCAGCCGTGCTGTAATGCTCTGAAATACGAGTTGAATTTGCTTTGGTGTGTATTGGCCTGCTGGGGGAAATATGTAGGCCTAATGTCTTGAGGCTGCCTTCAGCGGTGAAAGACTATAATCCATATTTTTTTCTTTTACAACAGTACATTATCATTAAGCCTACATACTTGATTTGATAAATGATAAAATCAGGTCCTATGTCTCAGGATCTATTTGAAATCAATATACATTTTCAGAAAAGGATGCAATATCCCTATAAGTATAATAGATGAGAGCATTGCTACCAGAACCTGATATGACCACTTACCCTGACACAAGCCTGTCTATATGACACTTTAGTAATTATCAGATCAAAGCTATTTTGAGTTCCTTTTTCATTCAGTCCTCAATGACTATTTAGTTCAGCATCTTAAAAAAAAAAATCGAAGAATTTGCAACAAGAACTCACGGCCACATATTTCTTTTTCCCGAAGAAGCACATGCCAATATTATTCCACAAAGGAGGTGACTCAGGAGTGTTGGCAGCTGCGATACGATACTTAGTGATGGCTACGTCAAAATCGGTGTGACTTTGCATCATACTCCCTGCAGCCATGATGGCCTTTGTGTGGCTTGGATCAAAGGTCATAGCATTTCCAAGATTTTCAAATGCCTTTTGGTACTGGTTCACCTATTAAAAAAAAAAAAGAAATAAACTCGAAAGCTTAAAAAAAAAAAACCAACCCAACAGGTTACAAAAATTAGAATTTTAGCTTAAGAATAAAAATAAATGTGAAGACTTTCAAGTAATTTACTAGATTAAAAGAGAGAGAGAGGCACTGACAGACACAGAGAGCCTTGGGTATAAAAAAGGAAAAAAAAGTGTAGGAGTAGCAAAATATTTCATACCACAAAAATACAGGTCAAGGAATGCAGCTGTTTTTAAGTCTACCACCACTTAGTGTACACATTTGATCCTATAGAATTTGTAAATTTTATCTATTTTGTTTGACATATTTGTTCTAGCTGTTATAAGAAGACCTTGCCTTCAATAAACTTTGGCCCTGATGAAATTTCATAAACGTTCGAGCAGTTTTGTAGGATCAAATAGATTTCTGATAACACCCCAAATCAAAAATAGAAAACAAGACTATAAAAGCAACATACCTGCATATACAGAAGACCTAAGGTTGTCAACAGATCTGGATTTTCTGGTGAGTACCTGAAAACAAAACATTTGAGTTAGGCCTACATGTTTTAATGTTTTAAAAGGATAGCCAGGGAAAAAACTTTTGAAATGACAATAGAGATATGTAAAGAGAACATGGGATAAATCATTAAAAAAAATTCTTTAAGACACTAACTGTTGTTACCAAACCCTCTCGAATGAGGGGTATAGACTGGGTACTGCCGGACATGAAAGGGTTTGACTGGCACTTCACCTTTTTTTGTTATTTAGACCAGACAAATTGTTGGGCATTCTACGAGCATACAACACCCAGCAGTCAACCTTCCTCTTCAAATTAATCAGTATTTGAGTTAATTCCTTTGGTAAATGTAAAAGTTACAGCAGATTTGCCATGGCACCTCAACAATATCTAGAGCTTGTTTCAGTTTGACCTAGACAACTAGACATGGCTAGACAAATGAACATTTCTGAGTCTATAGATCTTTATACAAATGCAGAGCCTGATATAAATGCATCTAATAGTGATGCAGATGAAACTATAGATAAATCATGACAGTGACTTAGATCCAGATTTTGTTGAACAAAGCGATGAGTCGTATGATGAGCCTGAGCTAGGCCAATTTCTCTAGGTCCAGGCCTAGAGGCGAGATCTAAATTAAGTAAAAACCAACCAATAAGCTACTAAAAAATAAATTTTGCTGTGTTGTAAACTTCAATTCTACTTTGTTATTACAGATAATTTCAATGTTCTTGTGTAAAAAAAATTGAGACACAGTGATTTTTTGAAAAGGGTGCAAAAAAGGCCTTCCTAGCTTGACCAGATTTTGAAACCTCCAGCAGCGAATGTGTTTAAGTTGCAGTTAATGCATCACGTAATTGTTATATGATATATGGAGAGGGGACTTAAACAGACTAAGATCTAGAAGCAGAGAGTGAGGATGAGTAACCAGAATATCCAATTGCTGGTTTAGAGTATTTTAATGCATAACAGCAGCAACAACGACACAGTAATTGTACAAGTAGTAATTAAAATTGGTTACTTCATTCAGTCAATGACCGCTTTCTCAGGTATGGCATAAATCCTGTTTTAAGGCATAAGTATTTAAGTTGAAATGATGTCAACGCAAGATTGCACTGCATCTGCTCCAAGCAATGGTAATGGCATAGCTTTTTATTTATAAAACATAACACTTTCCGTGCAGATATGCTAATCAATAAGATTGGATGGTGGCTAATCTTTTTTTAAAGCAATTCTGAAATTTGTATTTTCTTCTTCTTCTTTTTTTTAATGAAAATTCTTCTCTTGATTATTGTAATTTACTCCACAGCACTCCTATAGATGTCGATAGCTGCATTCACATCCCGTTCCAAAAGGTAAATCTTCCCTAACATCACATAAGAAACTTCATGGCGTCGAACTGTAAGTGCCTGTTTGAGGTTTGTTTTTGCCTGGTGAACAACACAGAAAAAGATATGAATTAAGAAAGAAATTTAGACATTGGACCACCTAAAAGTATTCTCATTTAAGCTGTAACTGTCCAGTTTTGTCCAACAAAAACTTGATGAATAATTCAAAAAACAGATTGACTTTTTTCTCAAAAATGCTCTTTAAGATTTTTAATTGAGAATGTTTTGATAAAAGACAACTTCATCAAAACCTATTTTAGACCAAAAA